>ML806429.1:73928-93604 GCA_009831015.1 Picea engelmannii
CCCTTGAGGTAGGGTAACACCATATATTAATCCTTATGGAAGGATAAAACTCCTCAAGCAATCCTTGCTTGTACAATCACAATATTCTTCACTATGTTTCATTACATTGCCTACATTTCTTTATATATCTCTCTCTATATCCTAGGAACCTTCTAGAGAGCCTTCTCACATTTATTACATCCAACTACCATAGTGGGCCTTTATTAATATAGTGGACCTATTCCACCTTACATTCAATGACCACATTCCCATATATTAAATGACTTCCACTAATAACACATAACTACATTCCCATTGGGTACCTCCCTAGGTACCCCATATTACCTCCCTAGGTATACCACATCAATCATATATATTTGTACCACAACATATGTACCTACATGTTGTGTTGTAACCCAATAATATGGTCATGTCTCAACCATATACCGACACAAGGTTCTCTCTGCAAAGAAAATGTCTATCCTTTCACATAACTTCCTCAGATGTGTCGAAATAGGTTTGGCCATGGACTTCCTGTCCATCATGATAAACCTCTTCAGTCTCCTCACTGAATATATCATCTGGTTCCAACCATGTTTCCAATCCCAATATGTTCGATCAAGATCCTTCATCTCAAACTCTGAAATCAATTCCCTCTATTTGAGAGAATCCTCAGACCACATTTCTGTTTGCTGCATGCCCCTTTGCATTGCGCAAAGTGTCATAGAACTATGATGGATTCTTCATGATCACAGAATCCCTCTGAGTCTAACTACCTCTCAGATTTATCTCTTATGACCTACCCGGAACAAGAAACAAGAACAAAAAAATATCCATGGTATCCTCCATGGAAGATATCCTTCCTGGAGTCTAGATCATTAACCAAGAACATCTCCTAAAGGAGATCAACTTCATTTTGTAAATGATAAGCATTTACATAAGAACATGAATATCTCTTTAGAGAGGAGATCAACAAGTGTATCTCTAGTATTAAGGGGTTAGTATAATGATCATAACTTCAATAGATCAATATGCAACATAAGATCATAACAATGTCATAACAACTAGAGACATATCGATTTTAAATAATCAAACCTGGAGTCTTCATTGCTAGGGAGGGTGCGCTTGTTCCTTTGAATGTACTGAATTCAAAATCATTGTTTTGAAAAGATCTCTTGTACATCCCCTGCAAAGACACTCATGCTTTTCTAGATGATATAACTTGAAAAGAATATACAAGTGCATACCTTTGAAATTTGTAGTATCGTTCAACTTGTCTTCTAATTTGAAACTAGACACCATCTTGACAAGAAGAGGTTAGAAACTGAATAAAAAAGGTTCAATGACTAGAACAAGATAGAAACCCTAAAATTTCAACTTTGACCACAAAAATCAATTTTGACCAAAATTCAACCTTTGATTTTGACCCAAAAACTCAAACTTGATGTTTTTGTTGGTTGAGGGCACCAGAGGGTGCGCTAGGCTATGGCACACTAGAATACCAAAAAATTAGGTCCAATGCTTCATTGAAGGTGCTTAAAGAGTTGGATTAGGGTTTGTTGCAGCTGCAACTAGTTCCACAACGAGCTTAACAAAGCATTTCCATGCTACCTTCCAGTGGTTAGACTATCATGAAGGTGGTGTGGGCCCATAACCTATTAGAATAATGTTTGATGTGATCGTTTAAGCATTGTCACCCAACCATAGGCATAAATCCACCCCCGAGTACCTTAACCTTTGATAGAAAGAATGATTTCAAGAAGCCACACCATAACCAACAGTTAACCAAGAGAGTGCACCTTCTCCAAGGGTAGTGCACAAGAGAAAGTACCATAAAAACTGAAAAAGAGAAAATTATAGAACTGCAACGATTATTTCTCCTCCTCCAAACTTGCACATTGTTTCTGGGTGACTAAGAGTGTGTGAGTGAGTGAAAAAATGAGCCAATATATCCTCTATTTATACTAATCTGGCCAGGTGAATATGTGTCTCTTCAAGCAGGTCCGACCTGTCGTTTTTTGCATATAATACTTCAATATTACTTATTCTATTGAGCCAACTTGTCTTCCAGGGTTTTCACACATTTGTTTAGGGTTTATCGTGCTTCTTAGATGAATCCCATCATTTCAATATTTCACACCAACTTAAAGCCAAGTGAGATGAATCCCCAGCCATTGTAGAGCCTTAGCCAACCCCACACTCAAATAAATGTATTTTCATTAATGACAGTGTTAGTATTACATACACATGTAAAGAAATAAATTCATGAATCAAATAAATGGAATTTACCTCCAAAGGGAAGAAGTGTTGCTTTCACCCTATTGTTGGACTTTATATTGTATCATGCCCACTATTGCTAACACTATTAGGCTAATGAAAGATAAGAGAATAAATTTAGATATGATGCAAAAAAAATGATACCTACTCTATTTTATCCATCCTCTTTTCCATGGCAAAGACATTTTATTTATAGGAGAGGTTGGTGTCTCTTAGCCTTCCAACTCTCTTTTAACCTTTGATTTTGCCAATTGATTTGTCCCTTTTTATTATGAGGGCTACATTTAATATTACATAAAATTGATAGGGGGGAAGCAATAACATTTACAAGCTTGATAGGGGATGAATACCCGTTGTCAAGATTTGTTTAATCTTTTGTTGTGCTTGGTTATTAAGTGATTCAATTTTTATTTTTATTTTCAACCCATAGAATTCAACTCCATACCCTTCACACAATTAATTGTTTAAATGTTTAAATGTTTAAATGAATTTATGCATGCATCAAACTCACCTGCTAGTTAGGATTCAAGGACAACCACTATTTTTTCACCTAGAAATATCACTGTCCAACCACTTACACATCATTTCAAACCATTCCATATATGTATTCAATATGGTCATTCATTTTAGCTCACAACCCAATAACGTCATGCAAAATTCTCTAGGTTTTTTCTCTGTGTGACGTTGCCACTGTGAAATGAAGGATGAAAAGCTCATGTACACTGAGTCAGAACCAAATCAATAGATATATACAAGTCAACTATAGGAAATAAATGAAAGAATCCAAAACAAAATCTTGAAATAAACATTAACTATAGATGTCAAGTGGATTGGGAAATTGAAAGAGATGAGAAGAGCTTGAAAATTAAAAGTTTGCATTAGGTCTCTACATTGTGATACTTCACAATCAAGCCATGTTGACCATTCTTAACGTCGACACAAGGCATACACATTTTTGTTTGAATATCGAGCTAGATCAAGGTTAGTGTTACTGTAGGGGGGGGCATAATCCTTCAATTTTGACCTCYTGAATGTGTTGGATTAAATTATGTATAAATTGTAAATGMATGGTTCTAATCATARGAATGGCCATGKWGGTCATTAATTTAAATATAATTCACAAACCATATGGTAGTTTTTYCATGGTGAACACAAGCTATGTAAAYATTAATGATGGAATATATATATAWACGGTCCTAWATGGMTATGAAKATCATGAKAGGGACTATGATTCCACCAAAGGGGAAGAGGAAAGGGTGCATATGAGAAWATAATCCTMTATGGCMATGTGTACCCTAAKATATCATCTCTTTTTCCACCATGTGTAGTGTCATCGCCCAACACTCCCAACCGTGCATTGGTAGCCACTAAAATCACTTGTCTTTTAACAAAAGATAGTCCAAGAATTTAATTGTGTATGAACAATTTTCCATCCAATCCTAGGAATCTAGTGCAAAATCCACCCCTATTCCAAGCTAAGTCCACCAAGGTCAACGAGCCAAGTTATGAGATTTTAGCCCAGTCAACCCAACCTATTGACTCTCGCCTCCATGCATACCATCCAACCATTAAACAATCATGGAACTCTCTTCCATTTCTCTTTACAATACAAGGATGATCTTCCCTTTCTCTACTCAATAGTCCCTCAAGAATATTCTTTCCTTTGAATGCTTTTTAATGTACACATAAAGAGTTCAATTTTTTCAATGCTTTCTAGAAATAGCTTGGAAGAATAAAACTTGGCTCTCAAAATATCAATGAGTAGTAATAAATAGTGGGTGAAGTATTCCTAACTTTCCTAACCTCTATGCTCACTTGCAACCATCTATCACCCATACAAATTCTACAAATTCCTCTTTTATAGTGACAATTTTGCTAATTTCCTCGTTGGTTCCTTAGTCATAATGGAGAATAGAGCATCCTTGAAGTAAATCATGAATGTGAGAATTGTGAGAGAATGAATGATAGTACTAACTTTTTTTCTAACAAGAGAAGGAAGTACTCTTACACTTTCCTATAATGACTGTGCTCATCCCATGCTCTAACCATAAGAGAAGACTTCCCCACTAACCTCTACATGCATTTAGTGATTGGATTTATAAGTAAATGGAGGTGTATGGGTTCATTTAAATCACATGATGAAAAGTTATATGAGATCTTAGGTTGACACCTGGAAACAAAGGATTACTTTTCCATAGACCATTTTCCTTTTCCCCCCTGGTGGAGTCATAGGTCCTCTCCTGCTCTACATAGCCATCTTGGACCATTATATATTATATTGCAAAATTTACATTGATTGAATTCATTGTGGCAAGCCTATAACATGGTCCATAGAATTATATTTACATCATCTACATGCCTAGCCATTCACTGATCGAGCCTTGTCCTTAAGCTCTAGATTAGGAATCCATATAAACATATTTGTACATAATTTATACATGGGGTCATTTATTAAGCTCACATGGCTCAACTCCTATAATTATAACCACACATTTACAATTTCTACATAATATGATCCAATACATCCCAAGGGTTAAAATTGGGGTATTAAATTCTCCCTCCCCTCGGAATATCATTGTCCTCAGTGAGCAATTATTTCCAACAATGAGACCATATCTTCTTTCTTTAGCTGCTTCTACAATATTCTTCTCTTCATTGCAAACTTGCATTTGTTGGTTGTCTTGAACAACATTGTACACTATTCTTTTTATTGATTTAATATGCTTCCAAGGCCTTAGAGTTTCAACATATACCTATAGAAATCATCAAAGGAAAGAACACATGATATAACCAATTCTAATTATTCCATCCACAAGAATTCCTAGATTCATAACTAAAACAAATATATTCACAATACAAGATACAATATATAATTTCAACCTAATACTTATCTGCAAGAATATATGTTTACTTTGCATAGTTTCCATGGACGAGATTCAACATGTTGTCTTCTTTGACACACCCCAAATATATTTCCTTATAATTTGAGTCAATGTATGTTATGAATCTCTCACAAAATATTAATTCAAGTAACCTCTTCCAAGTAACCACTCATTCTTACAAGCTCAGGCATCCCCTTCTCTTCTCAACAATCCCTTGGGAGATCCATCATTTATCAAAGCTTTCACATGCAAGAAGAGTGTGAACTTCTAGAGTTATATTATCAGTACGTCCCACTTTCCTTAAAAAAAACATTACCCTAAGGCGATCAATGGATAGTATAGGGATCCAATGTTATCATAATAGCATCCTTCCCAGGCTTCCCAACTTATAGCAATGGGAATTTGTCTTCACTAGACAGATCTATAATCGCTCTTGTATCATATACACACAATTACCATGCCATATTGTCATCAAAATTTCAATCAGAATTATGAATTTGTCTCATATAGAAATAAAATTCAACTAATGTGAAAGCCCTCTCATATTGTTGGCCTTTGCATGCAGTAGTAACTAGTGTTCATTATGGACTCATTCTCATGGCCATATCCAACACAATTCAAGTTTATTCCTCTTGATAGAGCTTTCATACAACCAAACAAAACACTGAGTATTTATGTATACAATATTTTCATTTCTACACTTACAATAGCACATGAAATGATCATAGGATTATGTCACATCAATAATCCAATCATTTATTTATTAACATTTTTATTGCAGTAAGATAGTGTTCATCAAATTTACATTATCAACATAAGTATGCATTCTTACAATGCAATGAAACACATGCAATTATCAACATAATCAAGCATACGAGCATTGCATTGAATACCATATCTTGGTGTTGTCCAATCCACCATGACAAGTTGGAGGCTTCATTAAATCCTAGACGCATAACCCGACCACCTCCCTAATGCTTATTTGACCAATTGGATACATTCTTCTTCAACCAAATACAACATAATAAAAGGTATATCCTTTCTCTGCTCAACAATCCCTTAGGAGCCCTTCCTTTCAGTTCTTCAATGTAGGGAAGAAGACTATAATCCAAGACATTGATACAAGGGAGGAAATCGCTAGATATATGTGCAATGATACATGATTTCCCAAGTCTAACAACTATATGGTCTCACACATGGTTGTGTCACATGGCATTACTTTTCAAATCATGGGCATACGCATCCACTTGCTTTGGTTATGATCTTATAACCAACTCAATACCACATTCTCTTGTATGAATGCATTAAAAAGGTTTCAAAACTCTTTACATATACAAGATTTCTTACCTTTTCCATACCCCTACTTGCATATAAACCACATTTATGCATTCATATATAATGAATTAAACACTTTTGATATTCAATACAATTAAAGAAATGTTTACCTAAATGCCCTTCATCACCAATGTAATATTGAAATGGTTTATCATACTTGCATGGCTTCCATCGACATCCTTGATTTTATTTGTTTGGTGGTGCCTTATGGGAGATTACAACATCCTTTCACTAACCACTAGAAAAATGTCTTATTCTCCTTTAACATTCCTCATGGAGTTTATTGTCATATGAAACAATATCAACAACTTCTTGAACCATGTCCTCAACCATTCCTAGTTATACAACCAACAACATACCATATTTAGCCAATAGACAAAAACATGTATGCGCATGCATATCTATAGTCTCTCTACTACAAATTTCTCTTGCAATGTGTTTACTTGTGCATATGTATTCTAAATATTTTTATCTTTTGCATTTATCAACATTCATATGTTTTAATTATTTGCACATAATTACATTCCATTGCATAGCATGGACTCCCAAAGTATAGTTGATCTATTTCATGGATGGATTCACTGTCAAACACATAATATATCATTAGATGTGATTTTCTAAACCCTAGTAGGGATTCATATCTCATACATATAAAAACATGTTTTTTACTTTTGAAAACATACAATTATTTTATAACCAAAATAGATTTTATAGTGAGAAAAGATCCCTCATTATCATAATTTCATAGTTGGCCATGCCTAGCTCTTGATGTTGCTCCATCCTCTAAAAGCTTGCATCATTTCCCTTATTAAGAGTTTCCTTTCAGCTTTAGCCAATTCGAGAATTTGCTCTTCATTTCCTTGGAAAATCCTCAACCCAATGCAACTTTTTCTAGTAAGACAATTCCACATAGTGGAGTACCTCATTCCCTCACTATCGGTTTCCAAGTGGGTTGAATTTCATCATTCTCTTCACATTATTTACACACAAGTTGTTGGTTTATATCCTAATTTTCAATAATTGTTTCCATATATGTGGCTTCTAATGGTGCATTCATAAGAAATCATGATACTCATCACAATGTGTAACCTCAATTACTTGGTTGTTTTCTCTTAACTCAAAGAGAAAAAAAACAATATATATATATATATATATATATATATATATATATATATATATATATGAATGAGGTTGTGATTCTCTATCAATTGACATCTTCCATATCTCTACTAAACACCCTCTTGTTGCATAAAATAACCAAAAGCACCCACGTCGCTTCTCTACAGCTTAAATTGCATTTACTAATTGTATTCAATGCATTACATGCATTCCTATGCTCAGGCACCAACAACCTTTGTACCTTCCCTTTGTTAAGATTAACCTCTAAGTCAAATTGATAAGAAACCTCAACCATATTCATTCACACCATTTAACTTTCTTGTTACTAAGCATTATTATTAGGCTCTCAGCTTGAAATATCTCCACTCATTAAAAAGAACTACAATATTTCCATTTATACCACACTATTGTGAGCTATACCATCATATGAGAAAACTTTATGCCTCTTGTATACTCTCTCCTTTGTCACAAGGTCAGTCCTCCTAGTTTTAGGAATCTTGGAGATAACCTTTACTAACAAGAATTTTTGTCCAACTCAGCCCACATGGTCTTTTAAGTCAAAATTTCAGACAAAGTAGACATATAATTTCCAATTTTGAACCTTCTATTATGTTCTCCTCTAATATAACTTTCCAATGACTATAATTTTGTCCCATTTTGAATTCAAAGTTGAAAACTACAACATCCAAAAGTTCAAAACTTGCCCATTTTTTCACTTTTGTTGGTGCAAATCAAGGTCAAATACCACCATCCATCACCGATAGAAGAAAATTGGGATAACATTGGAATTTTTTTTAATTATATTTATATTGGACGTTGATTTTGTTATCATCTATGAATACTTAACAACCTTTACATTGGAAATTTTTTGGTCTATGTGACATTCCCACTATAATCCCCAGTTTAATTAATGCTTATGTAGATATAATGTGTGGCTATGGCCAAAGCAATGTAATATGTGAATTGTATTTCAATGTTTTAATAATAAAATGTGATACTAGATGTTAATGAGACATGGACAAGAGATAGGGGCTAAATGAATCACCAAGAGAGGGGAGTGTCTAGGATAATGGCCAAGAGAGGCCCAAGGGGGAATTACCCATGTCTATTAATTCAACCCATTTTCCTAAATTTGTTATTGGTGTATGAATCTCCTAAATTATGATTGAGTGTTCCCAAATCCAATCATTGAATACATGTAAGAGGGTGGGTGTGATTAGTCACATCCCAGAGTTATTGGGCACATGGGGGTTGAGTACAATAAGCTTGGAGAAGAGTGTGAGTCAAGCAAGGCAAGCCAAAGAGAGGAAATTTGTATGGGTTGGGACAATAGTTTTACACATTGAGTTTTTGTGCATGAGGAGCAAGTAGAGATCAAGGAAGAGAGATTGGAGTTGGTGCAACCATGGAGGGATAATTCTAGAGAAAGATGGAGCGTATTTGGAGCTGGAAATTGAAGAGCGAGGTTCTCATGCCTGAAGAATGAACTCCTGTGTGAGTTGCACTAAAACAACAAGTGTTTGTTGTTGGTTTTGTTGGTAGTTTTTCTAGCAGAAAGTTCCCTTGAGTTCCCACGGTTCACCTGATATATTCCTAGCTACCTATGCCATAGAGAATCTGATAAAAAAAATGGGATGCCCAAGGGACTAATATCAGTGAAGGGGTACATTCCTTGGGTTAGACAGGTCAATAGGAAGAGACCCAGTGAAAATCAAGATAGTTGTAGGAAGATATCAATGGGTTGTTGGTTTTTATGAGCCATGAGTGGATTGTGAGAGACCACCCTCTTTTCTAGATTACTAGCCTCAACTCGGGGGTGACTGACTGTTGAAATTTTGAACAACTAGTCTATGGTTGGGTGGAACACCCATCCCAAGCAGCTGGTTTCACAACCATTGTTAAAGATAAGTGTTTGTCTATTTTCTATCTTGTATTTATGAGTTAAATTGTTGTGCATGATCTTTGTAAATGAGAATGATATATGTGTTGATGTAATGACATTTATTATTTGTATTTCATGATCATTTTAGGATGTTGTAGATGCATTTATTTTATGTTTATAGACAATAGCTAAATCTGTTTTAATTTGTAGATGAAAGCTACAGGAAATTAGTTAACTGTGAATTAAATTGGTTAGCAAAAAAATTGTATTTGTGAGTTTTTCACACCGTAATGTCCCTTGGTTGGGCTAGAGGACGTTACATTATGGTATCAAGGCATTTGGTTCAAACACTGGGCTTGGATGGGTCAAACCAGAGTGAATTGGTGAAATTCATTGTTGCATATTTTGTTTGTGATGGGTTGGGGAAAAACATAGAAGAATAGAGAGGAATGCTCAATTTCATGAGTGAAATATGGGTTTAAACTAATCCAGGCAGTTTAAGAGGTTCCATGGAGCCAAGCGGTAAAGTTGAAAATTGAAAATTGAAATTCGACCTAGAATGGTCAAAATTTGAGTTTTAATGGTCGCTTGTAGAGTTGTAGGTAGTTTGGTGAATCGACGATCGAGATCGCATTTGATCTTGAGATCGACGAATGAGATTCACTTAAATAAATAAAAAATCCATAAGTTATCGGTCATTTGGAATATTGAGAAAATCAATGACCAAGATTCATTTCCAACCATTTAGAAAATAGATTGGATCGACGGCCCTGATTCACTTGGGTTTTTGTCGAAATTTTCTAAGTGCAAGGTTCGACAACAGAATCAGTCGATGGACGATGGTCAGATTGAAGAGTTTGGTGAATTGTTGGGAATTCACAAATAAAAAACACAGATGGTTGAAGGCCAATGGATGGGAGTCGACAGAGTTGGACGAACATGATACAATCAATGACCAAGATTCATTTCAGGGGTTTGTGAAATAGATGAGATCGACGGTCTAGATCAATTGGAGAAATGTTGAAAATTTGCTAAGTAATAAAGTTCACCAAGATAAATCGTTGACGACAGATGGTTGGGTTGGCTAAAATGGAAAATAGTTTGGTTCATCCATAATACATCTCTGATTTTCGATGGTCAACGGTTGAGGGTTGGACGAATCCACTGAAGTGTTTCAAATGAGAAAAAGTTGTCAATGGTCCATGGGTCGGTGGTCAGAGGTCGACCAAATTTGGTGGAGTATTTTGAATCAAGAAAGAGAATTCATCGATGAATAATGTGCCAATGGTTGGTGTCAACCGATTCATAAAAGTATCCGGGTCATCCAAGAGAAGTGGCCAATCGTCAATGAAGGAAAAGTGGATGATGACATCATCATCCACGTGGCATGCCACATCAGTATCCATGTGTCATGCCATGTCAACCAAGAATCGATTGATGGTCGATGGTCGGGCATCGACATAATTTGAGAGGTGTTCGTTAGTCAACTAGGATCACCGATGATTGATGATGGATGGTTGAGTCGGTCGATTTGGCATTTTATTGCAAATCGGTTGTTGGAGAAGTTGGTTGACGACCGACGGTCGAATCAACGGTTTTAGAAAAACGTTTTGTGTGCCCAAAGGAGGATGCCAATTGTCGATGGTCATTAGATTCAGATAAATGATTGTTGTTTCTATTGATATGAGATCAATGGATAAGATTTAAAGGTTTTTTAACACAGTACAACAGTCAATTTTATGCATTTTTTGTGTTTTTTGAAGGTCATTAACTTGCGGGGCATTTTTGAGGCCCTAAACGATGTTTTTAGCCAGTCAAAACCCGTGAAACAAAGTGTACCAAGGCACACTATGTTTTTTCATCTCAAATAAAAAAACTCAGAGAGAGCTATCCAATGAGTTGAGTGGTTTGCAAAACATATCTCATATGAGAAAGTTACAACCAAAATAGTGAGGGTAAAATTTTGGCACCATTTTTACTTCTAGAGGGAATAACTTTGTGTTCAAAAGTCCGTTTGGGGCACAAGAGCAGTCGATGGAAAGCTAATGATCCATAGAATCCAGCGGTGGACTTAGATTTTAGTTATGGGTACCTGAAAATGCTCAGAAAGAGAAATAAGGCACATGTAGTATGTAGGGATAAATTGGGTAAACCAACCTAAACTTCTCTGGACCACAACTTTTAGCTTGGAGCTCGGATTTGAGAAAATGAATAGTTGTTGAAAAGGTATTGAGGATTAGAATACATATGTCAACCCAAAATTTTGATTTGGGCAATAAAAATTCTCAGAAATGAATAAATATATTTTTGTAGTAGTAAAAGAGTGGAAATTGCAACATGTAATTGTTGTAAATTTTCGCTCAGAACTCAGATTGAGGCATGAGTACAACCATTGAAAAGTTGTTTCGAAGAGGAATGCAGCTAAGAAATAATAATTTGAGTTGGTGTAATTTTTCCTTCATAAAATGATGAAGAAATAACGTGTATTCTAATGGATGAAATGTTTTATGCTATACATGTTCTAACAATAATTATTACATGCACATTTCTTACAGAGTTAAAGGTACAAGAAATAAACTTTGGTTATTATATGAGGAATGAAGTTATGGATGATGCCCATGGATATTATAACCATGAGGAAGAGATCAAAGGTCTACATGTCAGCATGGGGAATACTGAGACAAATTCAAATGGAAGAAGAGATAGGCAAGATCATGTCACTATGAGAAGCTTGCATAGGGAAGTGCAAAGATATATAGATGATAATGAAAGGATTGTGATGACTCAAGAGGAGATACTTCAGAGCTTAAACATGTTGCATAAGAAAGTCAACAAGGAATCTGGCACCAAGCAAGCAACTAGTGCTAGAGAATTTTCAACATCAAGATTCCATAGCAAAAGGGATGATCATGGAAATGATAGGCAGTCAAGAAGCATGAGCAGACATGATCATTCTCCAAATCATTCCACCAAAAGAACTCATGCAAGTTCAGGGCCAAGGAGTAGCCCAAGTGTGTCTCCTGTTTGGAGGCAAAGAAGAATGCACGATGCATAAATATTGCAGGGTGAATTCAACAAGATTAAGCCACCAACTTTCAATGGTGAGCACATGAAGGGAGAAGAGGATAAGGGATGGCTATTGGAAATGAAGAAATATTTCTAGCTGCATGATTACCCCTTAGGGGTAGAAGCTAGAATTGCCACCTACCACTTGCAAGGAAAAGACACCATGTGTGGGATCAGCTCAAGCAAGCCAAGAACCTTAATGAGAAGAGGATTTCATGGAGGCAGTTCAAAATATATTTCCAAGAGAATTTTTTTTTTGAGAATTATTATGAAAGAAAGATGAAAGAGTTCTTCGAACTCAAGTTGGGAAGTATGACAATGGAGGAATATGAGAAATGGTTATTTGAATTGTTGAAGTATGTTGAATTCATCAAGGATGAGAAGGTCAAAATCCAAAGCTTTCTAAGTGGGTTACCATCCTTCTATAGTGATAAGATACAATATGATAACCTAAAGACTCACAAGGAGACCATAAGGAGGGAAATACATATTTACGAGTAGAGCAAAGGAAGACTAATTTTCCAAAAATCTTGGAATGACAAGATGAAAAGGGAAAATTATCAAAGGTAGAAAGGTTTTAAGCCACCCTTTTTCAAAAATAATTCCCAAGAAAATCAATAAGGTCAGTCAACCTAAAATGAGCACAAGAATGTTGATTCATTTGGGAAAAGGCCAAGGAAAAAACATGTTCAATGTTGGGGAAGTGAGGTAAATTATTTATATAGGGACTTCCCTCACAAAGGAGAAAGAATCAGGAGTGTCCACAACATTCAGGAGGCTGAAACAATGGAATACATGGGAGGAATCATTCCAAGGATTTATGCAGCCTTGGACAACAAGCAAGATGAACATCAATCCTCCATGATCGAAGTGGAAAGTAAGATTGACAACCAACCCATAACAATTTTGATTGATTCTGGTGCTAGCCATAGTTACATAAATGCTAACATTTTGAAATATTTCATTTGCAAAGAAGTAAGCATAATAAATTTTGGTTAGTTCAGTTAGCCATAGGGGCTAAGAGGAAAATCAATGAGTTGGTTAAAGAGTCAAACAAACATGAATGGACTTAGCACAAAGGTAGATGTAAAAATCATACCATTGGGTTCATATGACTGTCTAATTAGCATAGATTGGTTGGAAAAACACCATGTTGTCCCAGACTGTTACAACAAGACAATCACATGTCTTTATGAAGAAGGGAAGCAAGGAAAGATTCAAGGCATTCCAAGAGTTGTAGTTGTTAGAGAGATTTCAACTATGTAGCTGAAGAAGAGTTTTAGGAAGGGATGTCATATTTTTGCAGCCCATATGGAAGAGGCAACCAAAGATAAAGTTACAAGCATTGAATTCCATCCGGTCTTGAGGGATCTTGAAGATGTTTTTAGAAAAATCCCAGGATTTCCACCAAAGAGAGACATTAATTTCACTATTGATTTGGTGCCATGTGCTACCCCAGTGTCCAAGACACCATAATTGAAAGAGTTGTAGATGAAACTTGAAGAGATTTTAAAGAAGGGGTATATACGCCCAAGTGTGTCACCTTGGGGAGCCCCGACTCTTTTTGTGAAGAAGAAATATGGAACCATAAGATTGTGTATTGATTTCAAACAACTGAATAATGTCACCATAAAGAACAAATATCATTTTCCAAGAATTGATTATTTGTTTGATAAGTTGAAAGGTGCAAGAATATTTTCTAAGATTGACTTGAGATCATGTTATCATCAAGTGAGGATAAAAGAAGAAGACATCAAAAAGAAAACCTTAAGTCTATGGGCAATATGAATTCACGGTAGTGCCATTTGGACTATCAAATACCCCAACATTTTTATGTGTTTGATGAATGGAGAGTTCAGGGAGTACCTAGAAATGTTTGTGATTGTGTTCCTAGATGATATATTCATCTACTCTAAGTTCGAAGAGGAACATGAGCAACATTTAAGAATGGCATTGCAAGTTTTAAGAGCATAAATTGTATGATAAGCTAAGTAAGTGCATCTTTTACCAAAAGAAGATTCATTACTTGGGGCATATCATTTCAGCAGAAGGCATATCAGTGGATCCTGAAAAGTTAGAATCCATTAGAGGATGGTCAACACCAAAGAATGTGACAAAGGTTAGATCATTCATGGTTCTTGTCGGTTATTACTGAATATTCATAAAAGTATTCTCAAAGATTGCAAGTCCAATCACTTGTTTGCAAAATAAGGGAGTGAAGTTCGAATGGAATTCCAAGTGTGAAGAGAGTTTTCAGCAGTTGAAGGAAATATTGACAAGTGCACCAATATTGAAGATTGTAGATCCGAATGAAGATTTTTTTGTGTGCACCGATACACACAAGGAAGGGCTCGATGGAGTCCTCGGTCAAAAGGATCATGTGGTAAAAGAACATGAAAGAAATTATGCTACACATGATATAGAGTTAGTAACAATTGTACATGCATTAAAAATGTGGAGACATTAACTTATTGGGAAGAAATTCGAGCTAAGGATAGACCATTGTGGTCTAAAACATTTGTTTGGACAACCAACACTAAATGTCAGACAAACTAGATGGATGGAATTTATGAGTGAATATGACTTTGAAATTAAGCATATAAAGGGGAAGGAAAATCAAGTGGTTGATGCAATCAACATGAGATCTCATGAAGTACATGTTGAAGCCATCATCATGTACATGGATGATATGAAAGATCAAATTATTGCAGTAGCAAATTCAGAAATGCAGTATGTAAAAGTAAAAGAGATATTACAACAAGGTAATTTTCAATAGAAATTTAATTCTCATGAGCTGAAAGAAGATGTAATTCTCACGTATAAAGGCAAAGTATATGTGTCGAATTCCAATGAGATGAAAAATGCAGTTATGAAGGAAATGCATAATGTGCCATATGTCAGACACATAGGATATCAAAAAACAATTACAGTTGTAAGAAGCCAATATTTTTGGCTGGGAATGAAAAAGGAAGTGGCTAATTACATAGCCAGATGTCTAGAATGCCGAAAAGTGAAAATTGAACATAGGCATCTGGTAGGTTTTCTACAACCATTGCCCATTCCTGAATGGAAGTGGGAAGTTTTCACAGTTGATTTTATTACAAAGTTGCCCATAACAATGAAACAACATGATTCCATCATGGTGGTGGTGGATAAATTGACTAAGGCAATGCATTTTATTCCAGTAAAGAGTACACACAAGGCAACAAATATTGCAGAAATATATGTGAAAGAAGTTGCTAGGCTACATGGAGTTCCTAAGGCAATAGTTTCAAATAGGGATCCAAAGTTTACTTTGAATTTTTGGAAAGGTTTGTTCAAGGGCCTTGGGACAAATATAAATCTTAGTACTGTTAATATTATGGTAGTTGCGGGAGGTATTTACCTCCACATGTGAACTTGACGAGAATAGAAGACTCCGGAAAGCGAGAGAAAACCCTAATGAGTTGGCTAATAACCCTAGAAGTCTTTTCGGCTCAAGAATATAATTTATATTAGGTTATTTACCTCCAAGAGAAGAAGTCGGCCATAAATAATAATAATATACTGAACAGACACATATCCAGAAGGAGAAGTCAGCCCCAACAAATTTGGTAGAATCAATATAAATACAGGGCACCAGTTCTCATTTGACAACATCTCAGAATTGTAGTTCCCAGTTTGGTGCACACTATAGTTCCCAGTTTGGTGCGCATTTGTGGAGGAGAGCTGTAGGTGAAACTGCTGCAGCTAGCAGTTTCAGTGGTGGATTGGACTATCTCTTGGCTAGGGTTTGGACTATCTGATTAGCTATTGTTGGTGCGCTATCCTTGGAGGAAGATGCTCTACACCTTGTTTGGCTATCTAGCCTAGGGTTTGTTTCCAAAGTAATTATCGATCAAGGTTAAGGTGCTCGGAGAGTGGCTTCGGCCTATGGTTGGGTGACGAGGGTATCATCAATGGTAAAACAAACACATCATCTTCTATATTCTAACAGTTTATGGGCCCACACCTCCTTCATTCAGTCTAAACGTTGGAAGGAAACATAGTTGCTAGAATATTGAGCTTGTTGAGGAACTGCCACTAGGGTTACTAGCAGAAGCAACTCCCAAGACATTGTCGCTAGAGTTACTAGCAGGAGTAGTTGCAGAAACCCTAAACCTCTTGTTGAAGCACCTTAAGTGAAGAGATTGACCTAGTCTCTGGACAAATCAGTGCGCCCTAGCCTAGCGCATCTCCTGATACTCTCAGCAAGCCAAAACGTGAAGTTTGAATTTTTTGTCAAATCTAGGGTTTGACCAAGTCAAGCAAGGCATGACTAACTCTATGAAGTCTGAGAACAAGTTAGATGGAGCCTCTAACTTCAGAGCATGGAAGACAAGGATTGATCTCATCCTTGCCAAGAATAAAGTGTTGGATATCGTGAAAGGAAAGATTGTGAAGCCAGAGTTTGAAGAAGGAAAAGAGAAGGAACCACAGAATGTTGCAGCTATGGAGAAGTTCAAAGATGTTGACATCAATGCCATGAGTATCATAGTGGATTCTATAAAAGACCACTTGATACCCTACATCTCCCATCTTGACTCATCGAAGAAGATGTACGATGCCCTAACAAATCTCTTCTTAGTTAGAAACATCGGACAAGTTATGAGTCTGAAGAATGAGCTCTATGACATGAAGATGAATGAGGATGACAACATAACATCATACTTTGTAAGTATATCCCAGTTAAGAGACCAACCATAAGATATTGAAGAGATCACTTCAGAAAAGGAATTGGTGAACATAGTACTCAATGGTCTTCCCAATACATGGGATGCATTTTCCGCAAGCATGAACACAAGGAAGGAGTATCCGACATTTGAAGAGCTTTGGACATGATGTCCTCAAGAAGAATCAAGGTTCAATACAAAAGAGAAACCCCAAAAGAAGTACGACGATCAATCTTTCACAACAAGATTCAAGAACTTCAGGAACAAAAGGAAGTTTGGTTCAAGGAGGAAGCCAAATCAAGAGAAAGACATTTCAAAAGTACAATGCTTCAACTATCAAAAGTATGGTCACTACAAGAATCTGTGTCCCGAGCTAAAGAAAGGGAAGGAGAAACACGAAGAATCAATTGTCGAAGAAAAGGAATCTACAAAGAAGACTAAGCAGGATGGACGAGACTTGTTCTTCTAAAAGGTAACAACACTCTTCTTATTTCTTGTTTGCACCGTCTCTGTACATATCTTGTATGCATGGTCTCTGTAGATATCTTGTATATCTATCTCTTGGAAGATAATGTGTTCCAAGAAGAACTATACCCATGGAAGAACAAACAAGATGGAAATGGATATCATTAGATAATACACATGAAAAGATGAGATACAAATCATGTGGAAGCTATTAAATCAATCATGAAGAAACTCAGTAGAAGCAAACATAGAAAGAAGTCATCAATCGAGAGAAAATTGGAAAAATACTTATGACATTTTGTAGAAAACAACAAGACGGAAGCATGGACTCTGCTAGACAAAAGAGCCAATTATATATTGCAGAAGACAATAAGGATGCAGATGGAAGCGTGGACTCTGTTAGATAAGAGAGAAAATTATATATTGAAGACAATAAGGATGCAGATGGAATCATGGACTCTGTTAGACGGAGGGAGCCGATCCTATGATCCATTGAAGATAATGAATTATATATATCCATGGTAGCAGCCATGAAAGACAATACGTGTTCAGTTCAACCGCAGAAGAAGACTTCTCCGAAGGAAAGCCTTAAAGTATTCTTGATTGTCCATCCAGATCCATGATCCTATGATGAAAGGAAGAAGTGGAATCTCTAGGGCATGGAATCTATAATAAACTCCATGGACCTAAGAGCTAAAGAAAAACATGAAGAAGAACATGAAGATTCCAAGAAAGAAAGAAAAGTTAGAACTACCAATCATAATATTAAGAATCAAAAGATTACCAGCCTGATATGAACTCACTAAAAGCAATCAAGCAGAAGAACTTGAAGTCATGATGAAGAACAGTGTATAGAAGACTTATAAATGAAAGCATTACAAGATCCAAAAACTAGAGGTTCTCCCAGATGGAGGGAGAAGATTATGATAACTACTTGTTCCATTAAACCAAACTTATCTCTACATAAGTCATTATATCATCTGCGACATCCATGAGTCGGAATTCTACATCATATGAATGCAAAGAATGTTCTCCATAGAAATTGAATAAAGAGCGTATGAAGAGAAATCTCAAGACCTTGAGGCATACCAGAAAGAGATTCCTGTACGCAGATACAAGAAGATAACTTGGTGGAGAACCTCCAGTGCACAGCAGAAGCGTGGTGAAGATTTCCTATAAAGATGACTACTCAGTAGATCAGATCTCATGATGATAGAAGAAGTACCACATGGATATGTTCCAACTTTCCAACTATGATCTACATGAATCCTTCACAGTGTTCCAAACTAAAGTACATTTGAAATCAAGCATTACATTATCCATGATGGAGTCCAGAAAGGAGAAAATGATTCTCCAATACATATCTCCACAGATGAGCAAATAAGTAGACATTTTGGTAAAACTTCTATCCAAGATGAAAGGGTTTGCGCACTCAAGCTAGAGTTCATGGAAACAACTTCCTTCTTATTGAAAAACGAAGAAATGACTCTCCAAGTTAGGAGGGAGCACTGGAAACATTATTGAAGACATTCATCCTTAAATTTGAAAAATAGTCCATATTGGATAGATGATTTCCTGTTCAGAAAGTGGATTGAGACTTCTAATGGACATTCACTTTCCATTGTGGTTAACATGGGAAGTAGTCTGATTGTTGATGTATCATAGACAACGACTTCCCATTGTGGTTAACATGGGGAGTGGTCTAGGGAAGTCTCTCTTCTTGAGGGTTACTCAAGAAGACTGGCCCACCTCACCGGAAAACGATTTCTCATTGTGGTTAACATGAGGAATGGTCTGTTTTGGAGGTTGATACAAGACAATATTTTCCTCTTGTGGTTAACAGAGGAAATGGTCTGGACAATCATTCCTTAGGGTTTAAACATTATCTCCAGGGTGAAATTTTATTAGTGTAGGAGGAATGGCCCAGGGTGGGGAATGGTCCAGGCTCAACAATTAGGGACATACATTCCTTAGGGTTAT
>ML806429.1:102159-121129 GCA_009831015.1 Picea engelmannii
TGTGGATAAAATTTAATTTTCTTGTCGAATATCATATGCTCAAATGTTGGTGATTCAATTATTTTAGTATAAGAAAGAATTATATGCTAAATTAGAATTAAATTTTGTATATTTGTTTTTACAGCTACTACATTTTCTGGTTCCATCTTGTGCTACTGTTGCAACTAGGGTTTATTTGTTGGTTCTAGTGTGGCTTTCTGGAATAATTATATCCATTAAATATTAAGGTGCTTGGGAGTGGTTGCATGCCTATGGTTGGGTGACAATAGTGATATTTTCTATGGTTAAATGAGCACATCTAAATATTCGAACATGAACTGTTACTAGAGTTGTAAAATTGCAGAATTTTTATTTTCTAAGTATTTTGATGTAAATTTGCATATATGTATATCGGCATAGAGTGCACCGAGGACGATACACAATTGTAGGGGAGGGGGAATGTAACATCCCCACTATAATACCCAGTTTAATTAATGCTTATGAAGATATAATGTGTGCCTAATACCAACGTGATACAATATGTGAATTGTATTTCAATGTTTTAATAATAAAATGTGATACCAACTGCTAATAGGAGATGGACAAGAGATGGGGGTTGAATTAATCCACAAGAGAGGGGAGTGTCTAGGATAATGACCAAGAGGGGCCCAAGGGGGAATTACCCATGTATATTAATTCAACCCATTTTCCTAAATGTGTTATTCGTGTATGAATCTCCTAAATTCTGATTGAGTGTTCCCAAATCCAATCATTGAATACATGTAAGAGGGTGTGTGGGCGTGAGTAGTCACATCCCAAATTTATTGGTCACATGGGGGTTGAGTACAATCATCTTGGGGAAGAGTGTGAGTCAAGCAAGGCAAGCCAAAGAGATGAAATTCGTATGGGTTGGGACAACTGTTTTACACGTTGAATTTTTGTGCATGAGTAAGTAGAGAGCAAGGAAGAGATATTGGAGCTGGTGCAACCATGGAGGGTAGATTCTGGAGAAAGTTGGAGCATATTTGGAGCTAGAAAATGAAGAGCCAGGCTGTCAGGCATGAAGAGTGAACTCACATGTGAGTTGCACTAAAAAAACAAGTGTTTGTTGTTGGTTTTGTTGGTAGCTTTCCTGGCAACAAGTTTCCTTGAGTTCCCAGTTGAGAGATTCCTAGATACCTATGCCATAACAACCCTGATAAATGAATGGGACGCCCGAGGGACCTAGATCAGTGAAGGGGTACATTCATTGGGTTGGATTGTTCAAGAGGAAGAGAGTTGGTGGAAAATCAGGATAGTTGTAGGAAGATATCAGTGGGTTGTTGTTTTTTATGAGTTGTGAGTGGATTGTGAGAGACCACCCTCTTTTGTGGATTACTAGCCTCGGCTCAGGGGTGACCGACTATTGAAATTTGGAACAGTCAGTCTATGGTTGGGTGGAACACATGTCCCAAGAAACTGGTTGCACAACCATTATTAAAGATAAGTGTTTATCTATTTTTTGTCTTGTATTTATGAGTTAAATGGTTGTCCATGATCTTTGTAAAAGAGAATGGTATATATGTTGATGTAATGAAGCTTATTAGTTGTATTTCATGATCATTTTAGCATGTTGTAGATGCATTTATTTTACGGTTATAGACAATAGCTAAATTTGTTTTAATTCATAGTTGAAAGCTACAAGAAATTAGTTAATTGTAAATGAATTAAATTGGTTAGAAAAAAATTCTTATTTGTGAGTTTTCCGCACCATAATGTCCTTCGGTTGGGCTGAGGGACATTACAGTCTAGTAAGATTTTGCACCTTCTCAATATGAAAACTTGCCTCTTTAGGCACATAGCCTGTTGTTAGAAAATTTGGTGAATATCGTTATCTTTCAAATTGTAAAAATCAATGAAATTTTCACTCAAACAAAGTCATATAGAACACTAATATTGTTGAATGTTGACTTTGAGAATTTTTCTAGATTGAAAACTACTAGTGTCCCAGTACAGTGGATTTGGACCCATTTTGTCAATTTCACTATGAATTCTTTGGAATCCACCCAAAAAATTTGTAGGTTTTCTTGTGCTTACCCTTAGTTCCTCTTGGCCAAATTTCATCACGAACGATGCCCTTGGTAGAAAGTAGATCTCGTTCTCTAAAAACAACATTTTGTCAATTTTCAAGAATTTGATGTTGAAATTGCAAACATAAGCCCAATGATATTTTTATGGACATCATCATTGCGGACTTCCTCCTAAATTTTCAACTCAATCTACATTTGTATGCTCATATTATGTCCAAAATAAATAAATAAATGGTTCTAGAGAATTTATTTATTCATAGCAATATATGCACTTTTCTTTCGACTCGAGTCCCCGTAAGTTGAAACCCATTTTCCTTTTCTTATTTAGGCCATTGTTGTCGCATGTTGTCTTTTCAATGGTTGCATGAATCCCTTGTGCTACCCTCCAATATTTGTGGACTAAACCCCCCTGGCCAGTCTCATCCTTGCACTCTTTAGGTCAGTCTATGTTATGTAGGGAAAGGATATTTACAACATCACACGTACCAATCATGTTAATCTTAATATCCCTTGCATGGAAACCCCTACACACTTTTATGTAGGCCTTGAGCCTTATTGTGTCTTTGGGTCATTCCACATGGCACACTTTCCTTGGGTGATATGATAGCAAGGGATTCCTTTCCTTATCCCTAGTTGTGTTATTTTATACTGCAAGGAGAAACCCCCACCATTGCAATATGGGTCATCCACGTGTCCATGATAGCATGATTGCTAGCCATTCATGGTGAAATAGGTACCTACCCACTCAAGCCTCTTCCAAATTTGACGAGAGATCTTGGTCATTAATGTGGATGGGTGGGTGAAATTTCAATGGTTCACAACAAGGTTGAATCCCCAATGCAATACTTCACAAATCATTGTGGATGAACGAGATTTGTTGATCTCTCATTGTTGGAGTGATTTATAATAGTGCACGTTAAGTTAGGGATTTAAGCCCCTCGCATCCTCAAAATTTCCATGGATCCTCTTGACCATTGATATGTTCCTTGCAAGTGCAATCTCAATGGTTTGAAGAAAAAAACACCTCCCCTCCTTAAGGTACATGAATGTTAATGTCACATATTCTTCTTCTCCGTTGATCTCCTTTGAGCACCCTTGTTGCTTTCTCTTTCAACCAAAGAGTTACATATCATTTAGTGTTGGCTTCATTAGCTTTTGGGGTTTTTTCAAAAGTGTTTACAGTATGCTTGGGGGTGCTTCATGTGATGTGGGGTGCATGGTGTATGGATGAATCTTGGTTGTGCCATGATGGGCATACACATGGGAGGTGGATTTTTCATTGATTGATTGATCTTGTATGGATGTTTGTGTGATATTTTCTTCCTTAGAGCATTAGAGACCTAGACAACATGATGACATTATTCACGATGGCCACATGAAGAGTGTGTTTCTCATTAGGAGGATGACTTTCCTTGGAGGAGGAGCATTGGGAATCTTGGAAGAGGGAATTGATTCCTAGATGGCATGGGGTGCTTGGTTGCTTGCATGGAGGCTTGGACTTGACTTGTAGATGTTTGGGTTGAGTGATCATGTAGGTGTGGTGGACATCGAGGTACACATCACTTAGTGTTGAAGTTTTGCAACTTCGAGCAGTCATTCTCCATAAGAAAATACAAAGAAACCATTGAAGAAGAATCTAGAAAGCAGAAGGAGAAAATAGAAGACAAAAATATCAAGTCGGCTCCATTGAAGCATTGAAGAAACACTTGTAAAAGCAACAAAAGAAATAAAATAAAGTTAAAGGACAAAAATGACAAGTCATACCTGCCAGTAAAATAAGGTGACTTGATTAGTATAAATAAAGGTAAGTTCATTTCATTATTACACACATTCACTCAGCTCCTCTGCCAGTGCTCAAGTCTAGTTGCAGTTGCAGTTGCCAGTTACAAATGCAGTTGCAATTACAATTGCAGTTGCAGTTACAGTTGCAGTTGCTAGTTACAGTTGCAGTTTCCAGTTGCAGTTGCAGTTTCCAGTTGCATTTGCAGTTGTAGTTTCCAGTTACAGTTGTAGTTTCCAGTTGCATTTGCAGTTGTAGTTTCCAGTTACAGTTGCAGTTTCCAGTTGCATTTGCAGTTTCCAGTTGCATTTGCAATTGTAGTTTCCAGTTACAGTTGTAGTTTCCAGTTACAGTTGCAGTTGCCAGTTGCACTAATTTTGGTGGTACGTTATCTTTGTCGAGTGGTTCGTTAGCCTTGAAGGATCTTCCTCATTCTAGGGCGCAACYTTCTATATATTGGGTTCTTCATTTTATGGTGATGTATTTTCTTGCTTGAATTCTTCTTAAGAAAAGTTGTTGGGTTTTCTCCCAAGGTTGGGCTTCCCAGGGTAAAAATATTGTGTCTATTGTGCATGGATATCTTTCTATGATTCTGTTATTTCCGCTGCAGTTTTATTTTAGTTGATATTTTCAGTGTCTAATTATTCTATGATAACAATGGCAATAAATTTTGTTTGAAATTATAAGGCAATAATTATTAGATCTGGAAATTAGAAAATTCAACATGGTATCAGAGCTTTGTTGATATTTTTCATTGCACATGAAATTTTCCACTGCATATTTTTGTCAAGATCGTTGAACATTCATTGCAAGTCGTTGGGACAAATTTTACCACATAGCAACTTGTCTTTCCCTAGTGCACCTATTGGTTCTCTCATATTGACATTCCGTTAAAGTTGAAATTTTAGGGTTTTCAGGCTTGCTGACATTTTCTTGGACATTGAACCTTTTGTTTCAAATTTTGTGATTTCTTTTTGTCAAGATGGTGGATAGTCTAAGAGTTGGAGGAAACAATGGTGATGTATCCTACAATGTATGACGACTCGAAATCAAATGGAACAACAACAACAAGACTCCAGGTTTGCATATTAGGTTTGATATTTTGTATTGTTGCATCTTAAGTAAATGTTGTAACTGGGACAACAACCTTTAGAGGTCTATTACTACTGAGTACTTTTGCTATCAAATGTTTAGTAACACTTGAATATTGTTGGTACAATGATCATTATGTAAATTCTCATTGTTTAGTACTAATGATATACTTTTTCACAAGTTGAATTGATCTCTTTCTTATCCTAGTAACCCTATGGACATTACAGTGGTTCCAACCCCTTTTGGCAAGGTTAAATTCCATGGAGGTTACCATGGAGATGTTCTTGTTTTGATCTTTTTCCAGCATGTTACTGTGGAGGAATGATTGGTAACAACACTAGAAGAGTGTTGTTCTTGTTCTTGTTTCGGGCAGGTCACACGTGATAGCTCTGAGAATGAGCTATAGTGACAGTTGCAAGTGGAAACAAGTTAGATGGTCTTTGGTTTGAGACATGGAGCAGACTATCTAGACATGGATTTGTGGACATGACAGTATATATCCATGTATCGAAGGAGAAGAGGACGAAGTTAGAATCTTCTATAAAGAATGGTACCTTTGTGGGATACAAAGAGTCTCATATGGAGATTGATAGTGAGGAGCAGGAGGCTCCAAAGGATGACTGTACAGTTCCCTCTAGTCCAGTTTTCCATCCTTCAAACTATCAAGAGGATTCATTACAGTCAGCAGGGCCAGTGGATCTACCTAGATATGTTGCAGTGACTAGGAGAGGCCAGCGTGGCTTCGTGACACTTTGTAGGATGCAGAGAGGCATGCAACTCTCAGTGATACTTTCAGGGAGAGAAAATGACCTCATAATTTCTCGAGTTACGTAGAGTCACAATTATGAGGAGGAGCAGGTGGCTCTACTAATGGTGAGGCAAGTGGCACCACCAAGTACCATCTCAGAAGGAGCCAGAGTTCATAGGGAGTCATCCCTCAGGATCCAGTAGGAAGGAGCAACCTTCCAGGACAATTCATAGGGGATCAGACTTTAGAGGAGGTCAACGGATGCAAAGGGAGTGAATGGCTCCAAATATTGTACATACTCGGAGGGAGTCAAGTTTCAAAGGGAGCATGCAAACTCAGAGTGAGCCTGATCTAAAAAAGAGTCAATTGGCTCGGAGGAAGAGCCAATCATTTAGATGGACTTTCCCCTCAACTTCAGATGGGAGAAATACATCTTCTAGGACTGACAGACATGTGTCATGAGTTGATGAGGCTAGATAGAATCTTCTGAGGAAGGAGGCTTATAGGAGATGTGAGACCTCCTGGGAGGATCCACTTGTTTTAGTAGGTTTTCTACAGTGACAGAGGAGGCAACCAGTCAGGAGGACTGGGGTATAGGTTTTTCCTCCGTCACAGAGGGAGTAACCAGTGAGGCAGACTAGACAACAAGGTTTTCTTCATTGATAGAGGGAGTTGGCCTCAGAGTTTGAAATGGAGGATCTTGGCCAGATGTACTATTTCTTGGGATTAGAGATGTGACATAGATCAGATGAGATATTCCTCAGTTAGGGGATACTGATGAGGTTCGATATGATGGAATGCAAGTTCATGGCTACACCTATGGAGAAAAATCTGAAGAAATTGAGTGATTCTGCTTCAAATTCATATTTGGTGGATCCCACGATGTATAGGCAGTGGATTGAACCCTTGATGTACCTGGTTAACACCAGGTAAGATATTTCATTTGCAGAGAGCACCCTAAGCTAGTATTTGGTTGAAGCTAAGGTAGTTCCATTGGGTTGCAACGAAGCATGTGTTGAGGTACCATTGTATATGGTTTGCCTCAGGTGGTGAAGTGAGGTTGTAGGGATATACAAGTTATGATTGGGCAAGGAGTGCAGTAGAAAGATTGAGCACCTCAAGGTGCTACTTCAACTTGAGATTAGTTACGATTTTTAGGATAAGAAGGAAGAAAAATTATGTAGCACTCAATACAATAGAGACATATTATATTGCAGCCAGTGTTGCAAGTCATGAAGCAATGTGGCTCCAAAATATTCTTGCAAGACTTCATTCGAGACATGGTGCAGAAGGGAGCGGTGAAGCTTCAACACATATCCAAAAATTAGTAGATAGTGGACATTCTCACCAAGCCTCTGTCCAAAGTGAAGATTTTTTACTTAAGGGACAAGCTTGGCGGGATGCAAAATGTCTCCCTTGCTGAGAGGGAGTGTTGATATTTTGCAGCATCGAGAAAACATTCTCCCGGGATTGGTCATGGTGATTTGACTAGTGGAGAATGGCCTTGGCGTAGTCTTCGAAGGACAAAATACTCGAGGTGCAAATGGTTCTCCAGGATGCAACATTAGGAAAACATTCACTCATAGGGGTGAACCTATGGTGAATGGCCTGGGCATTGTCTTCCAAGGACAAAAGAATCGAGGTGTTGATGGTTCTCCAGGAGGCAGGATTAGGAAAACATTCACTCACAGGGGTGTACCTGTGGTGAATGTCTCAAGCGTAGTATTCAAATGATAGAAGACTCGAGATGCTAGTGTTCCTCTAGTGTGTGGTTGCATCGGGCGTCATTCTCCCAGGATTGGTAGTTTAACCAGTGGAGAATGACATATTCACTTACAGGGGTTTACCTATAAGTGACACTCACTCACAAGGGTGTACTTGTGGTGGTGAGTGGCCCAGATAAGCATCAGACAGACCTTCTCCTAGATATGGCCTAGGGAGAAGGATACATTTACTTCTGAGGTAAATGGGCCCATGTGTAATCCTTACTTACATGATTTTACCTGTGGACTCGAGGTGCTTCCACGTGTCAGATAACATCGAATGTCATTCTCCCAGGATTGGCAGTTTAACCAATGGAGAATGGAAGATTCACTCATGAGGGTTTACCTGTGGTGCCATTCACTCACAAGGATGTAATTTTGGAGATGAATGGTCCAAGTGTGGTCTTCATTGAGACTTGGCATGTTAGATACAGTTGTGTGGAGATGGATCATCAACATGGCTCATGAAGAAACTTTTCTATGATAGAATAAATCCAAGTATGGAGAATGTTTCTCTCGTTGAGAGGGAGTGTTGAAGTTTTGCAACTTCGGGCAGTCATTCTCCATAAGAAAATATAAATAAACCATTGAAGAAGAATATAGAAAGCACAAGGAGAAAATAGAAGACAAAATGATCAAGTCAACTCCATTGAAGCATTGAAGAAACACTTGTAAAATCAACAAAAGAAATAAAATAAAGTTAAAGGAAAAAATGACAAGTCAACCCTACTAGTGAAATAAGGTGACTTGATTAGTATAAATAAAGACAAGTTCATTTCATTATTACACACATTCACTCATCTCCTCTGCCAATGCGCAAGTCTAGTTGCAGTTGTAGTTGCATTTTCAGTCACGAGTTACAGTTGCAATAGCAGTTGCAGTTGTAGTTGCAGTTACAGTTGCTAGTTATAGTTATAGTTGCAGTTTCTAGTTGCACACATTTTGGTGGTGCATTATCTTTGTCTAGTGGTTTGCTAGCCTTGAAGGATATTCCTCATGCTACAACGCAACCTTCTATATGTTGGGTTCTTCATTTTATGGTGATGTATTTTCTGGATTGAATTCTTCTTAAGAAACGTTGTTGGGTTTTCTCCCAATGTTGGGTTTCCCAGGGTAAGAATATTTTGTCTACTGTGCATGGCTATCTTTCTATGATTCTGTTATTTTCAATGCAGTTTTATTTTAATTGATATTTTCAGTGTGTAGTTATTCTATGATAAAAATGGCATGAAATTATGTTTGAAATCATAAGGCAATAATTATCAGATCTGCAAATTAGAAAATTTAACACTTAGGAGGCATCATTAGAGCTTTGGAGTCTTGTCGAGGTGGAGCATTAAAAAATTCTTGAGGAGTATTCATCTTTGGAGCCTTGCTTGTGTTGATGATTGCGACATCATGTGACATTCTCCAGGTCGTTCTCCTCTGGATTGAGTTGAGACAATCTGTGAAAGAGCCCATGTGTTGGGTGTGCCCATGTGATGAGTGTGCGTCAGACTTTGGACTGAGTTGTGATGACGTGGGGTCTCTTGTCTACTCCTCTGGACTGAGTTGAGATGACTTGAGATGGTCTCTTGCCTTGTACTCCTATGGACTGAGTTGAGTCGGCTTGAGATGGTCTCTTGCCTTGTACTCCTATGGAGTTAGTTGAGTTGTCTTGAGATGGTTCTCCAGATGGTACTCCTATGGACTCAGTTGAGTTAATCTGTTGAGTGTGACGTCCCTATGTGTGAGCATAGGTGGACATGTCCATAGTGGTTGAGCACTAGAGGATGAGAGAGATCCTTGCTATATTTTCTTAGAGTAAGATTTGTTGTAACCCTAATTTATGTTATAAAGGGTACAAGTCGACCCCACCATGTGAAAGATAATTAATATTGTGTAAAGATTAATTATATTTTTGAGCTATAGAATTCAGCCCTATTGTGCCAATAGACACACCTTTTTTTGTGTCAAGTCTGGTATAAATAGGAGTAAATCCCCATTGTGGATCTCACTCACTCACTTGTCATCTCATAATTTCAGCAAACACTTGTATGGTTGAAGTGCACATCTTTCTTGGGTGCAAGTTTCTAGGTTTTGTAAGCACCCTCTTGTGTGCTAAGGTCTATGGTGTGGGGGATCTTCTCTTGAGAATATAGCAAAGGAATGTTGAGTTGTTCCCTTGATTGAGAAGGGTTTTTACCAGGATACATCTTGTGTTATTTTGCATGGTTATTCTTCTTGTGATCTTGGTTACTACAACACTTGTGTATGGTATTGTTTCATTGTTTATGGTTCAAGTTCATGCTAAATTGAAATAAACTACATGTGCATGTGCTAAGCATAAAATATTCAATATCTTGTTGGACATCATCACCTTGGAGCTTGGCATGTGTCACTTTGAGAGGAGTGCTTCACATGTGGGATTAATAGATTGCTTGTTGTGGACTTGATCCACTTTATGAATGTAGACCTCCATAACCTGTCATATAAATAGAGGGAGGAGAGAATATTTTCATTGATTCAAATTCATCACACACTTGTATTAGAGATGTGAGGAGTGGAACACACTAACTCTGTACTTTTCATTGTATTATATTTCTTTGTCTTGGAGCACTAGGGTTCTCAGACGAAATTCTAATGCCAGTGTTTTACCATCAGGAGTCAAAGAAACTAGGGTTTGTGATAATAATAATAATAATAATCTAATTTTAAGGTCACGTCCAAGTTGGACACCAAATTGGTGTATGATATCCCTTTGTTTGTGGGACAAGGGACCCCCTCCGCTCAAGGATTTGATTGGTAAAGTCTACGGAGGTATACATACCCTACCCCCCTCTGGATTTGAACTTGTGATCTCTTAGGAGGAAACACATGTTCTTAACCATTAGGCCAACTCAGGAACCCTTAAAGCATAAAAGAATAATTGTATCTTGTAGCTATTTTGAGAGAAGAAGACTAGGGTTTTGTGGCGTTTGGAAACCATAGTGTTGTTTGATGTGTTTATTGAGGAGAGGGAAGAAGATTCTTTATACACTTGTGGGATGCAAGTGTATGTGCCAAGGAGGATCTTTGGTGGAGTAATAAATATTGTTTAGGAGTGATTCTTAGTTAGGAGTTGGTGGCTAAGGTTTTCTATGTTTTTCCTAGTGACGGTTTGGAGAGCTTGACTTGTACCACCATGTGATAAGTTGTTGGTTATATGTATATGAATTTCATCTCATATAATAAATGAAGTGTTTCAATTGTTCAATTATTGTGTACTTGCATATTTGATTTTCACCTTGTGTTATCTTCTTGTTTGGGTGGATCCCATGACTTCTTGTTCATGTTGATTTGACATATTATATTGCTAAAATTGTTAAGTGATTTAACACACATATAGAAGATGAAGGATCAAATTTGATGTTCTAAAGTCTATTGTAATAAACTATTTAGATATGTTATATGCTTGGAATAGTTTGCCCTATGGATTATTTCCTTGTTGGCATTGAAGTATACTTATATGATATTTATTCTCTTGAGTTGTCGAGTGATTAGGGTTGAATTAAGTGAAGTATTTACTCTTGTAATTGAATAGTTCAAATCATCCATGAGGCTAAGAGTTCACAAGGAATAGATTCGGTAAGCCTCATGTTTGAAGTGAAATTTATGAATTTGCATTGAAACTCAAATGTATGAAATTTCTACACTCTTATCACAATGAAATTATTGGATCTTAAGAACTATGAGGAGGTTCATTCACACAATCTGAACCTAAGCATGCCCAATACTGCCCAACTCTAGTCTGTGGTTTTCCCATGAGTCCCAACACTATGAAATGATTGCACACAACTATGAATAATGTTGTGCCCTTTTCATAAAATTGCCTAGATAGGCTCAACATTGACCTTGTTTCGACATCAACCACATATTGGAGAAGCCTTGGATTATTCACATGCATATAAAGTACCATGGATCCATTGGATTTTGAAAGTAAGACCTTGTAATCCTGATTTTAAAAGAAAAATGATTTGGACGTGTTTCCCCTCTTGTTTCATTTCCCCCCAACACTAAATGTCAATGCCATTTTCAACCATTTCAACTTCTTTCATTGACAAATTGGGTATTTATACCAAATTTTCACAATTATATTTATCTTTATCTTTGCTAGAGTTCTCTCAAGCAAGTTTGAGCCTCTGATTTCCAGTGAGCTACAAGCATGCACACAATACTGCTACCCCCGATCATTGAATTTTGAGCAATGTCCATCACACATAAATAACGATAGTACACATCCTCTAAGGTTTGGAACTTGACCATGAAGAACAACGATAGGAATGGGCACTCACAAGATTGGAAACTTAAAACTCAAAATTGTCACAGGTTTGTCCATTTCCTAGAATCAAACCATAAAGCTCATAAATTTATATTGGATTCACTTTTATAATATGCCCATAAGTGTTAATATTAATCTACTTTAGGAATTTAAACCATTAGCTTAGGATCTTGGATGTTTACAACATTTTCCCCAATCCTTATTAAGGATTTTTGTCAAATAGTCAATGTGCAACTGTAAGTTCCATCTTATAACTAAAATTTCCTACCCACAACACTCTAGGGTTGTAAGTTGAGCTTTGATACCGCTCTAGAGCAGCCCCACCTAGTGCTCCCAACCATGGACAGTGGCCATTAAACCAACAAATAAAATTTAAACCCTCAAGACACCAAATCACCATAATCTCGTAGAAGACCACAATTAATTAAATGGACGCATGGTACAAAAATAAACAAAATGCAATGGAATACCAAGAATTCATAACAATCGAATGCCCATGACCAAATTTAAATATAAGCACACACAATATGCAAAATGTTAATAAATAGAACACATTAGCATATGCAATGAGACATGACACGATAATTCGCAGAAAAGGCTTTAAGTCATCTCAACAATATATTAATCCAATGATATCAGTATATAGTACATGGATATAATCACCTTGTGAATTGAAGAGTGTCAACACACTGACAACTCATCAATAGATAAGGATGACAACTCATAAAGAGGTAATTTTGGACTTTGTGATAGTCTAGGGACTCACAATCTAACATTTCCCCCCTCCATCATAAGTCTGAATAATTATACCAGTAAGGTATCATGAACTAATGCATAAACTTGTATCATTTCAATCTTCAATATGAAATTTCTAAACTGAGATTTTATGTTGAAAATATGTCTGAAAAACCGCCAAATCTGGATACTGAATGGTTCATTTGAAATTAACTTCGAAAGAGACTGGAAATTTTGGAAGTGAACAACTGTCATCTTTGAACATTCCTCTGCTAATTGGTGAACACATAGGATAATCGTTATGCTATTAGTGAACAAATAGCATCACCAAAGCACTCCCTGAATTTAGACAATTAGGAGTCAAACAACATCCCAATGAATAGTTGAATTCTTGTAGATAGCCTATTGAGGAGACCAGATACCATGCTAAAATTTCCAAATTTTGATTGATAAGACTTTGAAAGTTAAAATCATCATTGGCATTCCCCCCTATTAGGTGCAATGTCAGAAGTATGTTGAAGGGGTCCAAGCTTGAGCATTGGATTCTTTTCTTTTTGAATAGCTCTTTCATCATTGTAGCTAGTGGCTTTAGTTGACCACTAACCATTGATAATGATATCGTTGTAATGCCCCCATTGAGGTGTAGAGAGTACCATCTTTGACTCATGTTTCAATTCAAAAGACATGCAAAATTAGGCCCCAATCATTCCCAAAATATTCATCTGGAACCATCATTTGAAAGCCTTCTCTTTTGTGATTTCTCCATGCAATTTTGTATTTACATGTCTCTGAACTCAATGGTATTTATAAATGTTATATCTATCAACATAACAATTATAAATTTTTATTTACACGCGTCATCCCTTGCAATCTCTTCAATGTAGGTAGAAAGAGCCCAATTTGTTGAATGCTTTATGAAGAAAATCTAAAACAAATAAAACTTGGATCTCAAGAGACCCATGAGCGACAGTGACTAGTGGGTGAAGGTTTTCTAACTTGCCCAACATCTATGCTCACTTAAAACCATCTATCTCCCATACAGGATCTACAAATTCTTATTTCACAACATTGATTTTGCCAATTTCTCCATTGGCTCCTCACTCGCAATGGAGAATTAGAGCATTGCTAGTATAGAGCACAAACGTGAAAATTGTGAGAGAACAAATCACAATGAGAGAGTTGAAGGTGATGACTGACTTTTCTTCTAACAAGAGAATAAAGTACTCATACACTTCTATATAATGATTGTACTCAGCCCATGCTTTAATGACTACATGAACAAAGTTCCCCACCAACCTCTATATGCATTGAATGATTGAGTTTATGTGTCAATGGAGGTGGATGGGTTCATTTATAGCACATGATGGAAAAATAGATGTGGTCTTACACTGACACTTGGTAATAGGAGATTGCTTCTCATAGGCCCCCTTTCCTCTTCCCCTTTGGTGGTATCATAGCCCCTCCAATGGTCTTCATACCAATCTGGGACTATTATATATTATATTCCAACATTTACATTGTTTGAGTTTATTGTGGAACGATTACCACATGGTCCATAGACGTATATTTACTTCATCTACATGTCTAATCATTTACTAATTGGGACTTGGCTTTGAACTTCACACTAAGAATCCATACAAACAGATTTACATCATTTATACTCGAGGTCATTTATTTAAGCTTACATAGCTCGACTACCATCATTATAACCACACATTTACAATTTATACATACTCTGACCCAATACATCCCAGGGGTCAAAACCAAGGTATTATAACATATGTCTTAAATGAATCCATCCACCTCCATTGACTTAAAAATCCAATAATTAAATGCATGTACAAGTTGGTGGAGTTTTCTCATGTAGTTATTGGTGCATGGATTGAGTACAATCATTAAGGGAAGCAAAATAGTACTTTCATGCGAGTAGAAAACTCAGTGACCATTTCCCTCAACTCTCATGTCATTCATTCTCATAATTGTCACGTTCATGCTATGCGCTTCTCATGCTACTTTCTCTCTTTCCAACCATGAACCAATCTAGAAATTGACCAAAATCAACATTGTGAAAGAGCAATTGTAGACCTTGGATGAGAGATAAATCATTATAGGTGAGCATTGTTGATATTATGGCAACTGCGGGAGGTATTAATCTCCACGTGTAACCCTGACAAGAATAAAATATTCTGGGAAGCAAGAAGAAACCCTAAAGCATTGGACATAACCCTAGAAGACAAGTCGGCTAAAGGAAATATTTAATATTGAGTTTTTAGCCTCCAGAATGAGAAGTCGGCCCAAACAGCTAAGGAGGAGCAGTATAAATACAGGACGTCAGATCTCATTTGACACACACAGCTTGCAACTATAGAAATGTAAGAGTGCGCACTACAGAAACTGAGTAAGTGCACAAGTCTGGAGAGTAGTTGCAGCTGCAGCTACTGCAACCTGTATTCTCAGTTTAGGCTTGGACTTTCTATTGGTTATGGTTTGGACTTTCTGCCTTGTGTGGTAGCTCTGGAGAGAGGTACGCTACATTGATTGGCTATTAGGCCTAGGGTTTGCTTCCAGAATTATTCTCTGTCAAGGTTAAGGTGCTTGAGGGTAGCTTCAGCCTATGGTTGGGTGACAATATTGCTATATTGTCTATGGTTAAACAAGCACACCTATTATTTCTAATAGGTTATGGGCCCACACTATCTTCGGACAGTCTAACCACTGGAATATAGATTGGGAGGATTTGCTCAGTTACAATTGCAGTTGCAGTCAAAGTTTTTGTTGCAGCAACGAAACCCTAACCCTATTGTTGAAGCACCTTAAGTGAAGAGATTGACCTAATTTCTGGATAGCCTAGTGCACCTTAACCTAGCGCACCTCCTGGTACTCTCAACAAGCTAAGACGTCAAGTTTGAGTTTTTGGTCAAAGACAAAGGTTGACCAAGTCAAAGAAGACATTACTTACTCTATGAAGTCAGAAAACAAGTTAGAAGGGGCCTCTAACTTCAAAGAATGGAAGACAAGGATTGATCTCATCCTTGCCAAGAATAAAGTGTTGGATATCGTGAAAGGAAAGATCGTGGAACCACAGTTTGAAGAAGGAAAAGAGAAGGAACATCAGAACGTTGCAGTTATGGAGAAGTTCAAAGACAATGACATCAATTCCATGAGTATCATAATGGACTCTGTAAAAGACCACTTGATACCCTACATCTCTCATCTTGACTCATCTAAGAAGATGTATGATGCCCTAACCTCTTCTCAGTCAGAAACATTGGACAAGTAATGAGTCTGAAGAATGAGCTCCGTGACATGAAAATGAATGATGATGACGACATAACATCATACCTTGCGAGAATCTCTCAGTTAAGAGATCAACTACAAGCTATTGACGAAATCATTTCAGAGAAGGAACTGGTAAATATAGTACTCAATGGTCTTCCCAAGACATGGGATGCATTTTCCGCAAGCATGAACACAAGAAAGGATTATCCCACATTTGAAGAACTTTGGACTTGTTGTGCACAAGAAGAATCAAGGATTAATGAAAAAGAGAAACCCCAAAAGAAATACGATGATCAAGCTTTCACAACAAGGTTCAAGAATTTCATGAATAAGAAGTTTGGGTCAAGGAAGAAACCAAATCAAGAAAAGGATATTTCAAAGATACAATGTTTCAACTATCGAAAATATGGTCACTACAGGAACCACTGCCCTGAGTTAAGAAAAAGGAAGGAAACAGATGAAGCAACAGTTGCCAAAGAAAGGGAACCCTCAAAAAAATTCAAGCAGGATGAAACAAACTTCTTCTTCTAAGTCAAGGTAACAATATTCTTCAAAGCTCTTGTATATATCATGTTTACATAGTTCTTGTACATATCATGTATATCTATTTCTTAGAAGAAAATATGTTCAAGGAAAACAATACCTGTGGAAGAATAAAAGGATAAGGATTGTTATTATGATGACTACAAGTCAAACAATACACATGAAAAAGATGAAGTATGTTGACAATGTTTGGTAACAATTCCTGTGGAAGCTATTATATAAGTAACAACTACTAGATAAGTCGAAATCAGAATCAAACCTGAAGAGACCCAGAAGAAGTCAAAACAGAAAGAAGTCAACAATCAAGAGAAAATTAGAAAAAGACTTGTGACACTTTGCAAAAGGCAATAAGGATGCAGACATAAGCGTGGACTCTCTTACACAGAGGGAGTTGATTACATAATTCGAAAAGAAGAGCATGCATTCATGTAAGAAGCAAGGATTAGGAGGGAGATAATCCTAAATGATATGATCCACTGAGGATTATGAAGTATATGTCCTTGTTCCGATTGAAAGTAGCAACCATGATAAGCAGCAAGTGTTCAGAAGAAGTCTTCTTCGAAAAGAAGCCTCAAAGTATCCTTGGTTGTCCATCTACATTTCCTATGATGAAAGGAAGAAGTTGGAATCTTTAGAGCATGAAATCTATAGAAGACTCCACGAACCCAAGAACTAAAGTGAAACATGAGGAAGAACATAAAGATTCCAAGAAAGAAAGAAAAACTAGAACAACTAGTTATTATACTGAGTCACAAGACTACCAGCTTGGTTTGAACCCACTAGAAGCAATCAAGCAGAGGAAATGGAAGTTCTGATGAAAAACAATATATGTAAGAAATTGTGAAAAAGGGTTATGAATGGAAGCATTGCGAGATTCAGAACTAGAGGTTCTTCCATAAGGAGGATAAGACTATGATAACAACTTGTTCCCGTAAACCAAATATACCTCTATCTGAGCTATTATATTTTTTGCAGTATCCATGGATTGAAGTTTACATCAGTTGGTTGTAAAAGATTGTTCCCCAAATAGAGCATTTGAGGAAGAAGCTTATGTAAAGAAATCTCAAGGTTTTGAGGTATACCAGAAAGAGACCCATGTATGCAAATATAAGAAGACCTTGTATGAATTCAAACAACTTGTGCAGAGTATCTCATATACAACAGAACCGTGGTGAAAACTTTCTATGATAGAGATAGTGTATTAGAATAGTTACACAGAAGTTTGGGATGATAGATTGTTAATCCATGGTAAACTCTCATGATGACAGAAGAAGTGCTACTTGGATATGTTTCAATTTGAGCCTTGCCACGATGTCATGCGCTCGCAGAAAACCAAAGTGTTGAATTCGACCATGATATATATTGTAATGATCAGAGCTACATGAAGCCTTCAGAGAAAATCGATGTTCCATAACAGACCAAAGTACATTGAGATCAAGCATTACATTCTCTGTGATGAAGTCCAGAAAAGAGAAGTGGTTCTCCAATATATCTCCACGGATGAGCAGATAGCAGATATTTTGGTAAAACCTCTGTCCAAGATGAAAAGTTTGCAAGTTGGAGCTTGTGGAGACGACTTCCTTATTGAAAAAGGAAGAGATTACTCCCAGGTTAGGCGGGAGCACTGATGTGTTATTGATTTATGGACAATCATTTTTCAGTTCGAAAAATAGTCCAGGAAGAGCAGTTCTTTTCCAATTCGGAAAGTGGTTTGAGATTTCTGACTGATAGGCATTTTCCAGTTCGGAAAATGGTCTAGATCAGACAATCATTTTCATAATGAAAATGGTTCGATAGATTGTTGATGTACCATAGACAACGATTCCCCTTATGGCCAATGTGGGGGAATGGTCTAGGACAATCATTCTTCTTGGCAGTCACTCTGAGTAGTGGTCAAGTAGAATGGTTTGCCTTGCCAGGCAATCATTCTTTCGAAGTTCACAGTTGTGAGCAGTTTCAAAGAATGGTCTGCTTTTTAGGTTGGTGTAGGACAATCATTTCCATTAGAAAATGGTCCGAACAATAATTCCCTAGGGCAGACTCATTCTATCCAGGTTGCACTATGATTAGTGTCGAAGGAATAGCCCAGTTAGGTGAATGGTCCAGCTAAAAAATCAGGGACAATTATTCTTCTATGCTTGAGAAGAATAGTCCAGACAATCCATCGCTGATGTTTTACTTTCTGAGGGTAGATGCTCTTCCAGATCTCACATATGTGAGTGGAAGAATGGCCCGGATGACTCAGTTTATATCATGATATTGTTTCTATGCAAGTTGATATCAGATGATATGATTGCTATGGAGACTATATGTCTCTGGACAATAGATGTATGCTACTATGGTGGATGTGTTCCACTGGTTGTGACTGTGTCACTAATTAAGTAGTCGTGTGCTACTTGGTGTGGTTGTGTACCACTGGATAGTAGTTGTGTACTACTATGGATAGAAACAGTTGTGTTCTATGGAATGGCATTGTTTTGATTGCCATGTAGACTATCAGTAGTGTTGAAAATGATTATCGGCTAGATAGATAATCAGTGTGCTAGTGGACAGAGATTCTCCATGCGAAAAATGGTCCAGGACATTTATTCTTCTAGGATGTATGTTTGGATTAGAAGAATAGTCCTTGTAGCCCATGGCGTGGCTTTCAGCATCTGTTGGAATAGTTATTCTTCTAGGACA
>ML806429.1:122374-148502 GCA_009831015.1 Picea engelmannii
ATCTTCTGCGCTCTCTTATGAATCTGCAATTGATTAATATTTATTACTATAATATGTATTTTGCACGTTGTCTGAATATATTTAAATCTGATCATGGACTATTGGTTGCCATGACTTCCTATTATTTCGCTTGTATATTCCGCTGCATTTTATTATTTTGCATGCATTTAATTAATTTTGGGACTCCCTCAGAGTCCGAGTCCTTATCTGTTGGGATTCTAGTGAAATGGATTGCACGTTGTCTGAATATTTTTAAATCTGATCATGGACTATTGGTTGCCACGACTTCCTATTATTTCGCTTGTATATTCCGCTGCATTTTATTATTTTGCTTGCATTTAATTAATTTTGGGCCTCCCTGGGAGTCCGAGTCCTTATCTGTTGCGACTCTAGTGAAATGGATCTCGATCTCTTGAGGGGCTGAAATTTTAATTCCTGTTTTGTGGCTCCTCATCTTATCTGAATTTTTAATTCCTGTTTAGTGGCTCCTCATCTCATGGTTGGGCATGCTGGGCGGGGACACCACACGAAGCGATCACTATGGAAAAACTTGATGGTACAGATCATAGAAGAAAAAATTCAAATTAATTGTCTTCTACGAAGATGTAACTATCTATTAAGTGGTTTGGGATATTGGTCTCGATGCACCACCACTGCTGCTAAATGACAAGGTGCCTTGAATTCCCTTGGTCTTCTCTGATGTAGCCAAGCTGACAGAATAAGAGAAAGATGGTTGGGGGGCCTGGCCGCCAACGAGCCACCTTATGACTGACTGGCCCTCAAATCCCGATGGTAATGACTCCCCAGATATTGAAGCTGCGCCATCCCATGCGCCTGATAAATGGGTTCGTGCATCCTTTGGTGCTCCCTTTGGGGTGACTTTGTACATTGTATCTTTTGTAGGGCCTCGAGCCAATTGTTAAGTAGTTATCGCCGATATGGTTGGGGATTTTTTTAGTTATAACGAACCTTGGGTTTTGGTTTCTGGATTTTCAAGGGGACAGTCTTAAATTCCTCAGTATGACACTATGGAAGTGACCTTCCCTGCCACCCATTTTTTGGGAAAAATGTTAAAATGTATGTATTGTATATTAATAGAAAATTAGAATCATTTTTACAGAGAAAAAATATTGGTCTTGCAGATACAATCTTTTACTGATTGAACATGATTACCATATTACACAGATTATTGTCAATTGAACCAAAATGACATGGAGCCATTGAACATGCCAAAGTATATGGAAGGATTTTTGAACAATCAAACTTGTCTATCGAAAGCATTAATCTGTAATGGCTGCAAACATCGGATGAAACCATGATCTCAAAATTTAAAATTATAATGTTTCATGTGACTGAAAAATTGAGCTTAATCAAAATGCGTTGTGTCGAACCACCCCAACAGAACTAAATCAACCAGTCATAAAAATTGTCAATGTGACAAGGAGTCAATTTAGTAGAATCTAGTCCAAATCCATTTTCTACAGATTGAGAAAAACAGGCATATTTTAGAAACTTAAGGACTACAAAACACTTTCCTAAATTACATACAACATAAAAATTCAAAACTTAAGTGTAAATTTGATGGTAACTGCTCCCAGAAGTGGATTCTGCACTGGGAATCACAACTTCAGAGATTTTTGATACACTATTCTTTTACACGCAGGTGGAGATAAGAGCTACATTGTATTCTTAAGAAAATTGTGTACACCAGTGAACTCAGCAAGGATTACAATAAGATTCAGTTACAAATATCTGAATCTTCAAATGGATTTGATTTCATTTATGAAGTTCTGAACCTCCAATCGTGATTTGGTTTGCATCAAGGGTAACCCTATATATGCCATGGTGTAAAAGAATTGGCCATATTATTCCCAACAGATTCAAAAATCGTAGTCTATGGTAGATTCATTAGACATAGTCGCAGGACGAACCAACCTCCCATAGTCATCATATAGAGCCAAATTTTCACATGGCCTTGGAAATATGTTTCCTATAGCTCTTCCCTGAATGAAAGAACACTGAAAAATATTTTTCTTCTTATATGACACTCCAACATTCATGTCCCGAAATTCTACATTTTTTAAAGGTATTTCCTCACTACCAGACATTCTAACAGGCACACGTACCTCTCTCCCACGCAACCCATGGTAAATTATGTTCTCCACCGTTGGAAGAGCTTTTGGGTCATATTTCTCATCTGGGTGTTCTGGATAATCAGTCTTAATTACAATTCCCACTCGAACAGTATCGAATGTGAGATTCCTGTAAGATATTTCTCGCACATATCCCCCTCTTCCAGGACTAGTTTTGATCCTCATGCCACGTCTTGACTGCCAAACAAGAATATTATCAACTGTGACATTGGAGACTCCTCCAGACATTTCACTCCCAATTGATACTGCTGCACTGTAATATAGAGTAGAAAATTAGGAGTGCCACAAACAAGGGACTTTTTATTCTAGGCACTGCACATGAATTTTAAATGAGTAAATAAGCAAAAAGATAAAAAGATGCAAGATTTGAGATGAAAGCTTTCCCAAAAGTTTGCACGAGGCAGGAAACAACATTGTTTCTATAAGACCATTTTTACCCACCTTACTCTGCTTCGAAGCATGAGATTCCGGATAACAATGTTTGCAGATGGCCGAGCATATGCTATTCCATATTGATCCCAGCCACTCTTGATTGCTATGCAATCATCGCCAACGCTTATGTAGCAGTTTTCAATAGTAACATTCTGACAAGAATCTGAGAGAATTAAGAACTTTAGTACCTTTTCCATTATATAACCTCAATAAAAAATATAAAAAAGTTAAACATGATAAATCTTGGTGGATCTCAAGATATTAGGGTAAAGCTTCCAGTGTGAGAACATGCCTCAGGAAATCATGGACAGCTAATTAGCAATTCACAGCTATACATACATCTTGATCTACACTTATCTGGTTTAGAATATTTCAGACACAGAACGCTGAGATTGCATAACTTTATAAGTAAAATGTTTGGAATATTTTTCCCCATGTTACAGCAAAATCACTTCATATGAGAAAAGATCTATCTGCAGACTAGGTTTCATTTGCTGACTTAAGTTTTGTGTATGAAGCATTTCCGCAAACAAATACTCAAGAAACTTTGGTTTCTTTTCATATAAAACATAAGATAAGGTTAGTTGGTTCAATTAGCTTAGATATATATACCTGCCAGATTTAGCCTCCGACATTTATTAGATTATTATTTCATATTTATGAGTTGCACATAGTACTCGGGTTTCATGAAATTTGTCAAAAATGTTTCCTCCAAACTTTTAGGAGAAAAATGTTCACACTTGGCAAGCTTTGCAACCATGATGAGAAAGGAAAATTCAGGTTAGGTGGAACAATTAGAGCAGAAAGAAACGTGGATGGAGTTAGTGGTCACTGGGTCAGCAACAGAACTTCACTTCAATGACATTAATAGAGACAAGCATGTTGTAGATAAATTCCCAGTAAGCAACCAACCAGAGGGCGGAATATGATACTAACTAATTGAATAGCCAGGCATCTTTTTCTTTAACGGGATAGGGGTTTTGGGTTAACTTAGAAAATGTCCACATTTAACACACAGGGTATATGTTAAACACAAGGTATATACGCATGGGTTTAGGACCTAGGTGTTATTAATGCAAATACAATATGGGAGAAAAAACAACTGGAGGGCAGAATATGATGCTAACTAATTGAATAGCCAGGCATCTTTTTCTTTAATGGGATGGGGGTTTTGGGTCAACTTAGAAAGTGTCCACGTTAAACACATGGGGTGTATCTGTATGAGTTTTGGACCTCGGTGTTAATGCAAATACACCACAGGAGAAAAATCAGCAACCGACCAAGCACATTTTTGGGAGAGATGCACAGCATTCTAAGAAAATTATCAAAAAGACTACTTTGTAAGGTTGCAGAGCTACATAGAAGACAAATCTGCAAATAAATTGTGTACCTGGATCAATTCCATCTGTATTTGGAGCATCAAGCGGGGCCAAAATAGTCAGCCCGCTAATAATAACATTTTGACAGTCATATGGGTGAAGTGTCCAAAATGGAGAATTGCGTAGTGTGATATTTGAAATCTCAATGTCGCTGCACCACATGAACTGCACAAGAAGGCCTCTAGTGTGTGTCATCTGTTTTTGACGAAACTTCTTCCACCAACTTTGCCCTTGACCATCTATGGTACCATTGTAACCTGCAACATTTTAGGATGCATCAAATATTATCTTTAATCCTGAAGACTGGAACATGTATGCTAACCGTTCAAGAAGCAAGTCAATCAAAAAGGAAAACAAGGCATCATAGAAAATAGGAAGAACACATCCCTGAAGAAATCAAACACTCCCAAAGCTAAACTACTAATGTTGAAAAATAAACAAAACACATTATGTAGCAGTAAAGCAAAAAGAATAGTAATGTAGCATGGCCTAGTTAGTCCTTAAACAGACCTGTGTTGAGTTTGTGAAGACGAGCAATAATTGTTATCTTATAAAAATCACATAAATCTGATTCTTATGAAAGCTTTACAAGGAAATAAATAGTTCCTTTATGTGAACTAGCTAGACCTTAAATAACCATGTGCTGAGCTCCTTTATGCTGATAGATATAACAGTTATAAATACCAGGATAGATCCATCTTAACTACAGATCTATCAAGTGCCAAGAGGGATCAAATCCCTTGAAGTGCAAACCTTTCCTCAATTTTTGCACTATAAAAAATGTTTGCACCTCAAGGGATTTGATCCCTCTCAGCTCTTGATAGATCCAGAGTTAGGATGGATCTATGCTGGTTTATTTTATCACCATTTTTTAGTTTTTAATTATTATGGTAGACTATTTTTTTCATTTTTCATTTTTACTGAGGTCACTTTTAAGTTTTTTTTCGATTTAATTCATTAATATTACAACCATCACACATGGCTGTAGATGCACCTAATTACTCTCTGTGCAATACCCCGGACATACCATATCAAATTCATCGACTACAAACAGCAAAGAGAAATAACAAAGAAAAGTACCAAAGAAGTTTTTTTTTCGATTTCATTCATTAACATTACAACCATCACACATGACTGTAGATGCACCTAATTACTCTCTGTGCAATACCCCAGACATACCATATCAAATTCATCGACTACAAACAGCAAAGAGAAATAACAAAGAAAAGTACCAAAGAGATTACCCTGACTGGTGATACCTTTGACAATATTATTATTGTTACTTTATTTTTAGTTTTGTAAAGTATTATGTTGGGCCAACATATGTGGACAACATTGCAATCTGTTCAATAATGAGCTGTAGAATTTGATATGGATCTATTAAGTTATTATATTTATGTTTGCCAAATTTAATATAATCTCTGTTATATTTGTTTTTGTTTTATATTAATTAATTTTTTTGAGCCAACATACGTAACAGACATGACACATCTCACCCACCTGGGCTGTAGAAAGCACCCCCTGGCACAATTATATAACTAATGGTAACAAAAATAATTATATTACTACTAGTTTATTAAGGTATTACCTATGAAACATTGTACTTCCTCTTCTTAGTTTTCAGTTGCCACAAAAACAATATGAACCATTAGTAAGTCCATCACATTTTAGATAATCTTATTTGATTATCAAGGGTCATCAATTGTTCTGCCTTTTCTTATTTATTGTATATTCCAACATCATTCTACAAATGCATTCATTTTTATTCATAATTAGTAGACAACTGCACTGATTGTCATTACAGAAGCGATTAATGCTTTGAGGCCACATAAAGGGTGCAACAGACCTATATGAAGTAGGTATCCCTGCTATTGATCCAGATTCCAAATACACACAATGATTCTTAGACCCTAAGATGCTGAGCATTTTGATAAAATAAGGTCATATTACCAAGTGAAACAGTGTTACACTGTTATCAGTATCAATCTAACTGGAGAATATCTCCAGTGTACATTGACATGCTAGACAACTTACGACAGAAACTAGGGCCAACATTTAAAAGTCATCCACCAATTCTGCAGCGAAGATGTCCACTAAGAGGATCTGTTCACAGCTAAGTAACAGGATCCAAACCCCCCTCTGTGTCACGTATCCTACATGTCGGACACGATACATGAGGACACATGTACGGAACGTGTCTTGTTCACAGGACACGTTTCAAACACGTGCCCAACACTTACCCTCAGCATGTCCTGCATAGAGAAGTACTTGGCTCATGTTTTCTCATGCAAGTTAGAGCTGTGAGGTGTTTTGGTGTGCAGCTGAGGGTTATTTTGCCTTACTAATGCTATTTAAAGAGGTCCCCACCCCCTTCATCCCACCCACCCTAGTAATTAATGGTAATGTTAAATTCTTAAAGTAAAAGTGAATGACTTAAATTTTTAACATTACCATTAATTGTTTCAGGACGTTTGAGAGTGGTTCCAACCTCATTGGACTTCATATGGAGAAAATAGAATTTTAGGTCCCATTCAAAATTCAGCAGACTTAACAGTTTTCAGGATTTCAAGATTGGCAAGATTGCAATGTTTCCACTGGATTCTATCATGTATGAGGTTATGGAACTGACATTTAATAAASAGAACCAAGCCCTTTATGTACCTTGATGTTGGTGGCATTGATTGTTGAACTCTTTTGTCACAACCCCAGTAAAAATGTACCCTTCACTCAAGTATAAACTCTTATGTTGAACTCTTCTCTTTGTAGTCGTCTCARGTGACTTAGTGGTGTATGTGCACACCAACCTCTGTCTTATATACAGGCAGAGAGAAGAGTGGTTGAAGGGAAAGACAAAGATGTGGGATGTGTTTCCTGATGATATGGGTTTGAACAACAGTGTTGAGTTGGCAGTAGCCAACTTGGATTTTAATGAACTAGTGCTAGAGCCGATCACTTTTGATGATGGTGATCCTCTTGAGGGGTCATCCTCCAGAGTCCACATCAACAAATGCACAAAGTGCATTGGATATAGGGGAGGAGGAGGAGGAGGAGGAGGAGGAGGAGAGAGCAGTGGTAGTGATGCCAATCTTGATGATTATGACATGGAGGACTACTGACAGTCACGACTCATGAGCTATGAGATTCTTCCATCTACGGTTCTAGTATCTACCATATGGCTATTCTGTATTTGTCATTGGCATTCCCACCTATAGTATCAATGACTCTAACTTAGTGTCTATCTACATTGTAATACATTTTGATTTTGATGACTTAATGAGATTGAGAATGTTGCAACGTATGATTCTAATTTCTTGTGTGTTCAGTGTTTGTCATTTGATCATCATTCATGTTATAATGTAGTATGTTACATATTTTGTATCAAGTAAATCTTCTAGTTTCTAACAAAATATGAATCTTTATGTCTATATTTCATTTTTGTATGTGAAATTTAAAAAAAAATCATATATATAATTTTTTTAAATATATATATTTAATATAAATATATATATATATATATATATATATATATATATATAAACATGTCCTACATGTCCTGTTTTTGGGGGTCGTCGTGCCTGTGTCGGATACTCGTATTTCTGTGTCCTCCGTGTCTCATGTCCACGTGTATGGTGACTTAGGTTCACAGTATCACTAGTGTAAACACAAAGAATGGCACCCAAAGCACAACTATCCTTCAGTTCATTAAAATGGGATAAAATCTAGAAGGGTTCTGCTCATACTCTGAGCTCACCAGGATTCCAGAAGACACCTCTGACTACAGTAGAGCTTTCCCAAATTAGTGCAAGTGCATGGGAACTAATGAACTTGTAACTTTTAGAGTTAACATCTTGTAATTGTTGGTCAGATTACAGACTTAAAGTAAATTTCTGGATGGTTCAGCTAGTGATAGGCTTATCATATTTAAAAATTTATATCATATGAAGTGCTTACTTCACCAACCATTATCCCTGATGGTTATACTCCTCACTACCATGTACAATATAGGGTGAAGGTATAAACTGAGTGCTTATGTATAATTTATTCTAATGTGAACACCATTGATCTAGTGCCCTCTCGCTCCTTCTCAAGGCCAAGAGGTGCTCCACTATGGGGATAGATAAGATAAGATAAGATAAGATAATGTCATTTGTTGGACATTAATAAACTTATCTTATCATTACCCTCCAGAGAGACAAGAGAGTGGACCTGAGAAACAGGATGTCTCAGCATAAATTTGTGTAGGTAAATACTCACTATAGATAGTTTAGCAGTAGCTGCACAAATCCTTACAATTTGACTTACCCCTCCCTCTGGGAAATAATTCTTCTCCCATTTGAGCAGCTTTAGCAGCATTTTTATTAACAACATAGGTTATAAAGACAACACAGTTATCAGCTGTACCATGTCACAAAAAACTCAATATGAATGATGGATATTTTCCTATAAGAAAATGAATGGCAACATCATGACTCTTTATGAAATATTACCAGAAGGGCAAATCCCAATTTCATTAAAAAATTACAATTTGCATCATATGAGATAGTTCAGCTGGAGATGGAAAAAATAGATTGGATAATGAATCTAACCAGTAATCACAACGTCATGAAGATGTTGCCCATGAATAAGACTGCCATAACGTGGCCCGGGATGCTCTCTGCCATATCCATATGATGGTAATGGGGGCATCAATGGCCAATACTTTTCATCCTACAAAAAGAGAATCAGCATTCGAATTCAGTGACATTTTATCAAGATACCAAATTACATGGAGGAGACACATCAAGAGGAAGTAGCAATATTATATAGACAACTTCAACACAAAAGGAAAAATCAGGGCCCAAGATTACCTGAAACATAATATCCCTGCACGAAAAATCCAGATCATAGCTCTCATAGGCTAAGATGTGAAACAGGAAGGTGGGAACACCCCAAAGAAGAATGGGAAGAAAGGGTCTGCTGGGTGTGTGAGAAAGGAGAGGTAGAGACCAAACGACATTTCTTATTACATTGCAAGGTGTATGCCCACATCCAATGGGAACAAATCAGCAAATGGGCAGTTGGGAGACTGTTTCAGGAGAACCATGTGGAAGACACAACAAAGCAGGCCACAAGAATGATGCACATAAGAGACAAGCTTTTGAAATCAGCTACAGCGGGGTAGTTTTTCAACACATAAAGAAGAAATTCAAGCCAAAATGAGTAGTCCAAAACTTCTTCATACATATTCTGGCCCTCATCTTCAATTTGTTCTTTTTTCTTTCTCTCCTTGTATTTAATGATGCCACATTAATGTAAGCACCTTTAGTCCTATATGCCAGTTGGCCTTGTGGTCAGTTTAATAAAAGCTATTGTATCATATCATATATCATGCATCACCCTAAGTGCATCCAGGTATGCATGCATTGCTAAAAACTGATAAATTAATTTTCCATCTCATGTACATATGGACATAATGCATTCTCTTGCCTTGGCAGGGAGACATGAGAAGGTTCATATAAGTTACTGACACTCACTTTCCCTGCAATCACATAGGTTCGATGTAACTGAAAACAAAAATGATGGGAATTCTCATAGTAAGTTAGGAACTATGTTGCTGGATCATTCTAAATCCAGCTAAATGATTCTAAAAGATCTTTAGTTCTTTGGACCCTTATACGGTCTTTACAAGATCCATTTGTTGAAAGTTGATTGGATTTGACAGGAAGGATAACTTGAGACAAATCCTGGGATGGATCCAATAGCCTGTGCATGACACAAGACAGATCTAAATCCAGTTGTAAACCTGGGTTTGGTCCTTTTAAGATCCTTGGCTCTTTGAATCTGAATAAGGACCTTACAGGATCCATTTCCTAGATTATGCAAAGGAGATAGATCGAGACAAATCCTGGGAGAGCCCCTATCACTCATGTATGATTGAGGAATGGTCCACACTGAAAACTTAAAAGAAGAATAACCAAAACAAACAAAAAAAGGAAAATTGAGAATATTTATGACAGAACAGAAAAAACTATATTTTGCGGTAAAACCTGAAAGCACCCAATAAGATGTTTGTTCTTACATCATGTTCAATTGATTGATTGATGTCTACAATGTATAGTTTTATTAATTTATAATCTTTTGCATGTCTTTAAATTTTTAAAAACCCTAATCTTAACAAATCCCCATATACTAAAATTCCAAAATTGATGAGCATTAGTAGGTGCCAAGTGGCTATGTACTATATTTCTGATTCTAATTGTAACGCCTAATTGCTTTTAGCTTTTAGTTTTCCTTCTTTAGGTGAGCTTTATTTGGAAAAGAAATTTGATAAAAAGCTTTGCAAATTGCATATCATTTGTGTATGTACACTCCAAATTTGGACTCTCTGTACCTTCATAAATACTTAATGGATTATAGAGTGTACGACATATGTGTATAGTTCTGACAATCTTCTTCTCTTATGTTTGTATGCTTGTCCATTTTGTTTTATTTGTATGTACTTATTCTTCCATTGTTGGAATTGCACCCATATAAATTGGTATCAGAGCCTTAAGGATAGGGTCTCCTTACAATTTTGCAATTCTAGACTCTGGTTTTTTTCCCTGCCCAGGATTCTACTTGAGTTCTCAACTCAAAGCATTTGAGTGATCTAAAGGTGCACCTCCTCTCCTGATTTTAGCCCATTGGTATACAAGTAACATAGTATCCCTCAGGCTGTATTTTTCCACATTTCTACAATTTTCAGCAAGATTTTCTACAATATTGCCATAGCAATAGAATCTTGTTCACAATTAGCAAAATCATTGGTCTTTATTTATTAGTTTGTTGTTCTTCTATCCACTCGCTCATAACCTGCAGAAGACAGTTTCTAGCTTCAAAGCAACATAAAATTTTCATTTGGACCCACACTATGGCTCCATGCAATTCTTCTAGAGACTTTGTCAACTCCCACAATTCTAGCAATAAATCAACTCTTCATGGAAACCCTCACACAACAACAAGAGTTTGAGACCAAAATGATGGAAGACATGATGGCCATGCTCCAAACCTACAACAAGTTCTCCAGTAACCATGGGTCTACAATCAAGAGCTTTTTAACCCTCCAATATTTTTTGCCACTCCTCTTGCAACAATATCCACACCTCTTCTATCCATGCTCATTACCATGCTCCAACATCTTTTGTCTCCTTTGGATCTCCTCTTGTACACACCAACCTGCACGAAAAATCTCATGAGCTAAGGCAACCTCAACTGCAGTCCGTTCCTATCATTAGTCTGCCTACTATTTTCTGGGAACATATTTTACTACCATTTTTTCAAGTTGCCCACACAGTTGAAATGCATTACACTATCCCAACTCCATTATATGGAAATCCTATGGCGTTGGAGAATCATCCAAAATTTGCCTACACATCATTATCTTGGGGCTTCACACCTTCAGTGGATCCCTTTCTTTTTGTCCATTAAAAGTTGCTCTCACAGGCTTCTTCTCCCTTAGAGTTTTCTAAACAATTCACAGGGACTTCCAACCTAAGCAAGGATTCCCTACACCACAATATCCTCCATATTCTCATCCTACTTTGGGAAAGGATTCACTCAACTCCTTGGTCACCCACATCTCAGCTATGAACCAGAACAATTTCAACCTTTATGAGTAAAACACTACCTATGCAGTCTCTCCTATTCATGGTCCTACATAGTGCTTCTCCTGTCTAACTTTCAACATGCTTCTATTGGTTTTGTTCTTAAGAACAAAGGCCATCCAAAAGTTTTCTGCCATCGGTCCATACTAAGACCCCAACTACACAACGATCCATACTAAGACCCCAACTACACAAAGCCCAAGGATTATTTCATACTTCATTGGAATAGATGAACCCCCAACTACAACATAAATCGGGGACGAATCTCCTCTCAGCAAGGAGGAATCGATGGGAATTAGTAGGTGCCAAGTAGCAACAGACTATATTTCTAAATGTAACCCCTAATTGTTTTTACCTTTTAGTTTCCCTTCTTTAGATGAGCTTTAATTGGAAAAAACCAATTGATAAAAGCTTTGCATGTCACTTGTGCATGTACATTCCAATTTTGGACTCTATGTACCTCTATAAATACTTAATATATTACAAATTGTACAACATGTGTATAGTTCCGACTATCTTCTTCTCCTGTGCTTGCATACTTGTCTTCTTATGTTTTACTTGTATTTAGGTATTCTTCCATTGCTGGTATTGCACGCATTCCCACCACAACTTTTGGTATTTTTATTTAGGAATCTCATAAATATAAAATTGTCAATATGCCAAAAGGTATTGAAAGGTAAACCTTTATGTAGACCTCATAAATAAGCATTTCAAATGGATTTGGCTGATGAGCCACATGAAAAGATACCTTTCCCTATGATGATTTGCTATGGTCAAAATCAAAAGGGAAGCATTGTAATTTGTTGGAATTCAGCCAAAGACAATTCTAAATTCTTGATTTAGTACAACCTAGTACTGATGGGAGCAACCTTGGACTTGGCTTGTCCATTAAATATCCTTCTTAACAATCTTTGCCTCCAACCAGTCATAACAAGCATGCATTAACAAAACCTAACTTCCAGTTGTTTGCCTTAATAAAAAAAGATTTCCTTGTCCCTCTCTCATCATCTACAAAAAAAAATTAGTAAGGTCTCAGTGGAGGACATTATACCTCACAGTCAATATTGATGATGATCATGATTGTTAACATCAATTGAGACCAACTTTGGTCTATCAGACCTTAAGAAAAAATGGTAATGAATTATTCGGTTTGCTTTAGAATTTTATTTCTATGCTCAAAAAGATTTGAGAGGAGTTTTCCTAAATCTCCACAGTTTTGATGAGCTAAAATGTTAGGACGGTCAATATTGTTACAAATATTTTGAAATTGAGATCTAATGTGGGCGTATGCAAGACATTCTAAGAGAAAGTGCTTTTCATCCTCCACCTTCTTAGTATCGCGAAGATGACAAATTCTTTCATCCCACAGTGTTTTAGGAGTTGTCTAATGCCCTATTTCATTATGGAGCTCGTGAGAATTCATTCTTATTTAAGCAGTGTTGATTTTTTCTTTAAGCTAGTTATAATAGAAAGATACTTTGATCTTCTGGCTAATGACCTCTTTATAGTATCTTAATTTTCTCTTATTCTCTAATTCTTTATCACACCACAATTTCTCCTTAAATTTAGATGTAACAATATTTTTAATGGTATCAATGTTCTACAGAGTGACCTGCTCCTCTATTCTCCAAAGATTTAGCCAAGACTTGGCAATCTTCATGCAAACCCCTCTTGAGCTGCAAGTGGCTTTGATTGGAGCTTGAAGCAATTTTAGGTAGAGTCTTTCATGTTAGTTGTTTTCTGCTTGTACATAAGGTACCTAGTCATAGCCATACTCTTAATGGGGAAAGACCCACTTCTATGAGGACAATAGGATAGGGCATGTTGCTTTTAATTTTAAGGTTATAAATTAAGAACACTTGTGGATTTGCTTGATCTTTCTCCATGAATCTCTAGAGATGTTGAAGCCCCAAACTTCACACTCGTATAGGATAATAGGAGTGATGAAAGTGTCAATTGGGTTTAGCACGGGTGGTTGGAAGGAATGATTGTTATCCTCCCCACCCAAGTTCAATTCCCGTTAGTGACATGTTGAGCTCTTAATGAGTATATTATTGTAATGGCTTCGAGCCTTGTTATTGAATGGCCTTGTCCCTGAAGATTCTAGGATTTACCCTGGGTACTATCCTCAAAATGAGAGGAAGTACTCAAGGGTTTTCCCCGGGCTTTGTAACCTGGAAAAAAAAAAGGAATGACAAGAGTCTCAAAGAGGAGTTTCTTTTTTTCCACAAGAAGAAATCAGTTGATTACAATTGTTTTCAATACCAAAATAGGCTTTCTACCCTCCATTAATCCTTTTTTCAATGCTATCGTTGTAGTTAAGCTTGTGATGAAGGCCAACCCTAAGATATTTGTATGAAGTAACCTCCTCTAAGTTGATATTGTCTATACAAAATTAGCATTACTGATCTTTTTGGCTTTGATAATCATAATCTTTGTTTTGTCGGTGTTCATTGTCATACTTGTGCTAGAACAAAAATCCCTAAGAATTCTTAGTTGCTTGTTGAGATCAGAGGGACAACTCACCATAAGAACAATATCATCAACATAAAGAAAAAGGATGATGACTATTCTAGATAAAGTAGTGCTAGCACAACTTTCTTCTTCCAAACATGCCTCTAACTTGTTAATGTAAAGGCCAACAAGGGTAGGGTGCATGGTGTTAAATTTGGCAACATTAACAGTCATTCTCCAATGAGAGGCCATATGGGCCACCCTGAGGCTAGCCAGGGAGATTTGGAGAATCAACCAGTGTTGTGAGGTATTGACAAAAGCTAGGGGGAATGTACAACCTCTATGAGTCAAACCAAAAGTCAGGATGAACGAAATGCTATATGATCTTGTGAGTCAAGCCAAGGCAAAGGTAGAAGCCTTGTAAGTCTAAGACAAAAGTCAAGATGTAAGTCTAATGCAAAAGTCAGGGGGAACGTACAACCTTTGTGAGCATAGACAATCTAGTGCAAAAGTCAAGGGGAACGTACAACCTCTGTGAGCATAGACAAACTAGTGCAAAAGTCGGGGGAATGTACAACCTCTGTGAGCCTAGTCAAGCCTTGTGAGCCATGAGCAAAAGTCAAGGCATCTAGCAAAAGTTAGGTTGAATGTAAAATTCCTATGAGCTAGAAAGAAACAATATTCCTAATATTGCAAATGATATAAATGTATTGATCTAGTGCATTGGCACATGTACCATTATCCACCATGAAGAGAAATTCGAATTGCCTTGTAAAGAGTCGAGTTGTAGAAGTCAAAGTTGCATGTCTAGGTCAAAGTCAAAGTTGTCGCATGTTGCATGTTGTATGCATGACATGCATGTCTAGTTGCATGTTGCATGCATGCATGACATGTGCATGCTAAGTTAGTACGCATGCATGCCAAGTTAGTACGCATGCATGCCAAGTCAAGGGTGAGTTGTAACTGAAGTCTCAAGTCTAGTTCTATTTTCAAACTAAAGTGTGAAGCTGAGTTATGTCAAGCATGCCTTCTTACCTCTAATTCGAGCCCTCTCCTCTTCTCCTATTCATTCCTTTATAAGAAGAGGTTGACCCCCTCTCTTCCACACAATTGCTATGCAGGGTAAAGGTGAAGCTATAGAGACAGCATTACAAGTGTTAAACAAAGGCGTATAGAGGCAGCATTACAAGTGCTAAACAAAGGCACATATCAGTCCTATAGAGGCTGCTAAACAGTGGTGCATATCAGTCCTATAGAGGCAGCATTACAGAGGCGCATGTCAGTCCTATAAAGGCAGCTTTACCAGTGCTAATTAGAGGCACGTATCAGTCAAATAGAGGCAGCATCAACAGCCCATATCAGAGCTGATATATCATTTCATAAGAGGCATCATATCTCAGTCTTTGAAGGCAACTCGGATACATCTATATCAGCGAGGTCTCTTAGTTCACCGTCAAGTCAGAGTCAACTTGGCAAGCTCTTTAAGAGCAAAGTATTCATGGTGGATATTTGTAAGTGATCTTACATTATTAATGCAATAAAGGAATATCGTTTGCTGGGGGTTTTTTCCCTGTACAGGGTTTCCCCAGGGTATATGTGTTGTTGATGTGCATGCTTACGTATCTACATGATTATTGTTATTCAATTATGATTCTATATTGTTGAAATATATTAAGCTAGAATCAAAGTGTTGAAGAATTTAAAGAAATAATCTGCATAAGAAATCAATCTCAATAATTTAACACATGGGGCATCCTTGCTTAACTCCTATATTACAATTAATTTCTTGCGAACAACCTTTAGTGTTTTTGAACTTAGGAATAACATTCTCGTATAACCTTATCATAGTAGCTCTAAACTCAAATGGAACCTTTAGCTCTTCTAATCTATTCCAAATCTTAACTCTATGCTGTTGATTTTTTGTAGCTTCGGGAGGTATTCTCACCAAAGGCCAAGGTGCCAGGCATGTGGGAATTTTCGTTGGCACCAGTTTTGACTTTCGTTTCAGTGAAATTGGCCTAGAAATGAGGCTAGGGCCTCATGGGCAAGTTGATGGGCTTTGTGGGCTTGTGTGGCGGTGCCATACCCACAAAGAGGATTAAAATATTCTAATTAATTGTTGAGTTTAGGAAGGGATCCTAAACTCACTCATTGGAATTTGGACTCCTATATAAAGGAGAGATGTCATTGTGACATAAGATCAGTGTGCATAATGGAGATAGCATAAGTGAGTCTGCAATTGTGCTAGGAGGCTTGGTGATTTCAGCAAAGGAAAATTCTGCTAGGGGAGCAAATCTGGCCTAAGGTTGAGGACTCTCTATTTTTTGTTCTTGGCAGGGAAGGCACACTGGACGTGTGAAAGAGAGAGGCAACCTCGGAAGGAAGATATTGTACAAAGTGGAGCGAGTTGTACGAAGTGTCCATACAGTTTTTTGCATGTACGCGGGTTGCAATGGGAATAGTTGCATACGTACGCGGGTTGATGTAAAAACAATCGCGTACATCCATACAAGCTCTTTTGGGCAGGGGCAAGTTCGTATAGGTTGATGTCGGTTGATGTCAGGTGACCTCAGTCGGTTGTACAAGTGGTCTGCAACAGATTTGTGGGCAAAGGATATTTCCAGGATATTGTTGAGGTTTGGTTTTCTGATTCGTATGGTTATTGGAGAACAAGGTTGCTCTCAGTTTTGGTGACTTTGGAGGACAATGTTGTCCTCATATTTTTGGTGATATTGTATTGGCTGGGAGGGCTGGTTTTGCCCTCAGGATTTATGATGATAACATTATTACAAAACTGAAATTGTGTTTCATATGTGTTAATAATTCATCTCTGATCTTTTGTGTTTCCGCTACATATGTTTTCAGTCAATAATTTTCAATGTAGAATTGTTTAGTGATAACAGCTAGGGTGTTATTGTTGGTTCACTAGGAAACAATTTCTCAAATCTGAAAATTAGTCACATAAGAGTTGCATGTGAAAATTGACATGGTATCAAAGCTTGGGATTTGAAGAGAAGAGGATCATCTTGAGACACATTGTTGGCTACAACAATGGAAAAGTGTTGTACTTGTTCTTTTCTTGTTCCAAGCAGGTCAAGATGGTGAATACATCGAAGCTTGAGGATAGGTTGGAAGGGGCAACAAACTTCCGGGCTTGGAAGGAAAGGGTTCTCCTTCTATTGGAAGAGAATGACCTCAAGGAATATGTTGATAGTGTGGTTGCAGACCCTACTGATCCACGGGAGTTGGCAGCCCATAAGAAGAAGGAAGTGAAGGCCAAGCGGGTATTGCTAGAGCCCATTAAGGACCACTTGATTCCTCACATTGTCGAGAAAGCAATTGCCAAGGATATGTATGATGCTTTGGTAGGTCAATACCAAAACAAGAATACCGGCGGGATGCTACACTTGAAGCATCAACTTCAGATTGTCAGGATGACCAATGAAGTGAAGACACAGTTGTTAGTTACCTTATGAAGATTACTCAGATCTAAGATCAGCTCACAGCCATTGGTAAGACAGTGTGGGATGTTGAATTGGTGAATGTAGCCTTGAGAGGTCTTCACAAGTCCTGGGAGCCATTTGTGTAGGGGATCTATGCACAAGACAAGTTACCAGACTTTGATAAATTATGGAAAATTGTATCCAAGAGGAGACCCGGTTGATGTCTAGGGATGTTTTTGGATAGTCCAGTGAAGAATGGCAGTGATGAGAACTAGGCCCTTGCAGCCCGCACTAGGAGGGGCATATGAGGTTCTCCAGACAGAAGAGATCCATCAAGAAGAAGAGCTTCTCCTGAGAGAGAAGCATCCCTAGAGCCAAGATGGAAGAAAGACCTTAGCAGGATCAGGTGCTTTGAGTGCCATGACTTTGGCCACTATGCTTCACAGTGTCCACTCCGGAGGGGAAGAGGAAGAAGGTAGCAGACATCAGTAGCAGAGGTTGATGAGGTTGCAGATAGGTTCTAGAGAGAGAACATGTTGGTCTCTGGCCTTTCAAGGACTGTCTCCAGCAGGGAGAGATGATTGGTGGATAGCAGAGCATCTTTCCATATGACAAGTGCACGAGAGTTGTTTGACACTCTCACAAAGACTGGCTCAGACTTATGTGTAGAGCTTGGTACGGGAGCCAAGCATTCAGTACGAGGATCTGTTACTGTATCATTTCGATTGGAGTCAGGAGAGATACTAAGGGTGTCGAATGTGTTATGGGTGCCAGAACTAAGGAGGAGTGTCTTCTCGGTTTCGGAGATTGAGAGAAAGGGCTATCATATATTGTTTCGAGATGGACAAGTACTGCTTGTGCCCAGACAGTCTAGCTTTAGATCAGCAGTAGTTCTTGGAGTTGGAGAGGGAAACCTATATAGGCTGAGGGACCAGCCTATGAGTATTGTGGCCAACAGGGGTAGATAGACAGATGAGGAGGAGCAGATGGCTCCACCAGTGGTGAGGCAGGTGGCCCCACCAACAACACAGGTTCAAAGGGAGTAGGTTGCTCCACGAGTGGTGAGGAAGGTGGCCCCACCAATAGTACCGGCTCAAAGGGAGCCAAAGTTCAGAGGGAGTCATCCCTCAGGATCCAAGAGGGAGGAGCAGCCTCCCAGGACAATGGACAGGGAGCAGATGGCCCCAGAGGTTGTGCAGAATCAGAGGGAGTCAGGTTTTAGAAGGAACATGTGGTCTCAGAGTGAGAGATATAGTTGGCTCAGAGAGAGACATGAGCATCCAGAGGGAGTTCCCCCTCAGGTTCAATTGGGAGAGAGACATCTTCCAGGATAGACAGACATGTGTCATGGGTGGAGGAGGCAAGACAGGAGCTTCAGAGGCAGGAGGCTTCTAGGGCATGTGAGACCTCCATGGAGGATCTGTGTATTTCAGTAGGTTATGCTACTGTGATAGAGGAGGCTAAACAGGAGCTTTAGAGCCAGGAAGCTTCTAGGCCATGTGAGACATGTATGGAGTATCCATGTGTTTTAGCAGGATTTGCTACAGTGATCGAGGATGCAACCAGCTAGCCAGATTTTTCCTCAGTGACCGAGGATGTGGCCAGTTAGACAGATTTTTCCTCAGTGACCGAGGATGTGGCCAATCAGACAGATTTTGCCTCAGTGACCGAGGATGTTGCCAGTCAGACGGGCTGGACAACTAGATGTGTTCCAGTGACCAAGGATGCAGCCAGTCAAAAAAAATTGACAGCAGAACTTATTGTGACGATATCGAGGACAAAGGGAGTAGCCAATTTGGACTATTGGAGTACAGATGAGGTGGTATATCCAGAGCGATATCTACTATGGGTGACAGTGGTGCATCTAGATGTTGGAGGATGAGATACCTCCCTCACTAAGAGGGAGTGTTGATATTTTGTAGCTTCGAGAGGTATTCTCACTAGAGGCCAAGGTGCCAGGCATGTGGAAATTTTCATTGGCACTAGTTTTGACTTTCGTTTCAATGAAATCGGCCTAGAAATGAGGCTAGGGCCTCATGGGCAAGTTGATGGGCTTTGTGGACTTGTGTGGGGGAGCCACACCCACAAAGAGGATTAAAATATTTTAATTAATTGTTGAGTTTAGGAAGGGCTCCTAAACTCACTCATTAGACTCCTATATAAAGGAGAGATGTCATTGTGGCATAAAATCAGTGTGCATAATGGAGATAGCATAAGTGATTATGCACTTGTGCTAGGAGGCTTGGTGATTTCAGCAAAGGGAAATTCTGCTAGGGGAGCAAATCTGGCCTAAGGTTGAGGACTCTCTATTTTCTCTTCTTGGAAGGGAAAGACACACTGCACGTGTGAGAGAGGGAGAGGCAACCTCAGAAGGAAGATATTGTATGAAGTGGAGCGAGTGATACGAAGTGTCCATACAGGTTTTCGCATGTATGTGGGTTGCAGTGGGAACAGTCACGTACATACGCGGGTTGTTGTAGGAACAGTTGCGTACATCCATACAAGCTCTTATGGGCAGGGGCAGGTTCGTACAGGCTGACGTCAAGTGACCTCAACTGGTTGTACAGGAGGTCTGCAGTAGATTTGTGGGTAGAGAATGTTTCCAGGATATTGTTGAGGTTTGGTTTTTTGATTTGTATGGTTATTGGAGAACAAGGTTGTTCTCAGTTTTGGTGACTTTAGAGGACAATATTGTCCTCAGATTTTTGGTGATATTGTATTGGCTGGGAGGGCTGGTTTTTCCTTCAGGATTTCTGATGATAACAAGATTACAAAACTGAAATTGAGTTTCATATGTGTTGATGATTCATCTCTGATCTTTTGTGTTTCCGTTGCATATGTTTTCAGTCAATAATTTTCAATGTAGAATTGTTCAGTGATAACTGCTAGGGTGTTATTGTTGGTTCACTAGAAAATAATTTCTCAAATGTGAAAATTAGTCACATAAGAGTTGCATGTGAAAATTGGCATAGGCACCATGTCAAACACTTTCCTAAAGTCAACGAAGCGACATAGGAGATTGTTTTATTATTACGACATTCCCCTGCAATGATCCTAAGCATAACTAAGTGCCCATGGTTGAATGATAGCTTCTAAAACCGACTTCGCCTTTAGCCCTTTTTTCTTGACTTTCTAACCACGTGCTAACCTTGATTTCCAAAATAATTCCATATAACTTGGCTAAAAGAGGGCTTATTATTATTGTCCTATAATTAGAGGGGTTGTTTTATCCCCACTTTTTAAAATAGGGACAATGAGGCTTTGACTCCATGGTTTAAACTTTAGGGAAACCCTGCATGACTGCTAGATTGAAGAGCTTGTGAATATGAAGGATGAGGACAAATCCTCCAACTTTTAGGATATCTATTTGATAGTCTTCGATGTCCTTAGCTTTCCCTTTTGCAAGTTGTTTAACCCCAAACTCTATGTCTTCCAAAGTAAAAATCTCTTCCTTTGTAATAAGAGTTTGAATGTTGTTCACAGCATTAGGTGATTCATAAAGCTTCTTAAAGTATGAATTCCAGTCCCTCAAGCAAATCATACTATGTGCAATGCACATTTCTACTTTGAATGGATACATTTCCCTACTAGACATCGTAAGCTAACACTAAATAGCAACTATGAAGAGCAAAGTATACTAGAAAATGAAATTCTTGCCTTCACCCCCTCCTAAAATAATAGTGCACTTAGTCAATGACAAGGGCCATCCCACCAATCTACCATTCAAAACCAAAGATGGACATCTTCAAGTCTACAACAATAACTGGTCAAACTACAACGATCTGCACGTGATGCTTTAAGTCCAAATTTCTAAACATGCAAATAATCTCGAGCATTTCTCATCATAGATGATCCCATACATTTCTCACCCTAATGGAATTTGCCAAATGAGCTCCATGCACCAGTAAACCATCCATTTTTGCAGGACAAGGGTGCAGTTCACAAACAATTTAGAGTTCTGAAAATCAAGGTGATAAATGAAAAACAAAATGCATTATTCAAAAATTCTTAGACAAACTACAGGCATTGGTTGCCTGTATTCTTGAATCTATTATTAACTTATTAAATTGACAGTTTCTTTGGAAACAATCCAGAAGTAGAAGTCAGTGTGAACAGAAAAGCTAGCTACATGGATCGGAGAATACAAAATCAAAAATCTTCACAAAGCGTATTTGCTACCTATTGACTCTTTAGGACAGATCATAGAATACAGACACGTTATTCATCACTCTTAGACATTCATGAAAAGTTTAAAAAACTTACCTTAAAAAACAGATGCCTAAATATCATGGAGCAAAGCTACCCTTGATGTTGTAACATCAAAAAACAACCAAGTTTCCAAAACGCCTAGGTTATGGGAGTTGTTCAGTCTGGAAATTATTTTAAAATGGGAATGCTGGGGAGCTGTTGTAAATGTTTTGGCATTGCCATACGAGAAAGGGCCGCAATAAACAACACTTCCCATTCCAATAACTTCCAAAATGGCTACATTTTCACTAAAGTTCAGTGTATTTCCATGATATATTGCAGTAAACTGTAGCATGACATCCATACAACAATCATCAACATACTTTATTTTATGACCCTGTTTGCAAATACATGCTTGTAAGAATTTCTGCTCTGACAATCTTGTAAAAAGTTTCCAAACGATATTAAAAAGACAGAAGAAAAAGGAACAAGTAAGAAGCATGGGCAGACTGTGCAATACTACAAACTCTTAAATTTACAAGCAAAAAAGGTCCACTTAAAGTGGTCTGGAAATCTGTAGCTAAAAGGAATATTATAGGAGCTCCTGTGGCCTATTGAGAAACTGCCTTTCTGTAAAGGAATCATAAGACAAGTGTAATGTTCATCAAGTTTGGTTTGAAAAATGATGGTACAGTCTCTCTGGAAAGACACAAAATAGTGACATGGAATAATGAATTGTATTTCAAACAAACCCGAGAAGAAAGAGAGAACTGATGCATACTGGCACTGGAAGAAAATAATCTTAAATAGACTATTATTATGCTTATCTTATCCTGCATAATATCGGCAAGTGACAAGGAATAAGAAGTCGTGAGATGGGTCATACACATCCCACTACAGCCCAATCAAATACTGTTTACTGGTTCCAAATAGTTCAACAAGGAACTTCCTTTGACCTGGAATAAAACTAAAAAAAAGCTAGCCTTCTATAGTACCAGATGACTAGGGACACTTTGTAAAAATGCAAAACAACATTACATCAGGAACAACCGATATTAAGAACATCCAATCAGACCATGACATGACACTAGGTGCACAACGAAATTTGGATTTTACAAGAAATAAGATGAAAAAGAAGCTACCTGAAAACCTTACCTACAAATAAAGTAAAGTATGCATGGCAATAGCTTTGAGCTGAAGCCATAAAACTATATTTATGGGGGGATAAGTAAGGATTTGGAACTTCTGTTATTGCTCACCAAATAAAAGAAAACCCCTGGCAAGTCGCATTCCCTTATTCATCAAGGCTCCTGCCAGAGATGTCAGGGATGATGCCAAAAAAGGCTCAGTATTAAGTTATTAACATGGCATCCACTGAATGTTCAGAAAACTATAGCACTGGGCTTAAAGATAGGATGTAGAATTTTGTCTTTTACAAGATGACAAAACAAGAGGTTCAGGCAACATACCGTCACTGCCAATACCTAAAGTTTTTGAAACACCTTTTTTGCATTCCTTGAGAACAATGCTTACCATATAAACAATTCTACAGAACTTTGAATGGATTACACACTAAAGCATAGATGTTGCACAAACCATCTGACCAATAGTTGCTCTTCTGGAGAAATGAGAAACTCTTTCGGAACATACTTTGGCAATGAAATAAAGAAATAGGGAACAGGGAAGAACAAACACGGATCTAGATGTACATTATATATTTTGATACAAAAGAAAACAGTAGTTCCTATCCCTTAATTCATTCTAGGATATCACTGGCATTGGGGTCCCAATGCCCATCTTGTGTATGCTTGTGCAAATGAGATCTGTTTGGTCCAGATTCCAAGCAATTGTGAGTTCATAACATTCAGATTGATGGAGTCGCTTTGATTGCAAATCAGACATAGACTCTACCACTATGAGTAGATATAGTCAGCATCAATCATCTAAGCATTTAATGCCATAGGGAATTCAAGCTTGCAATGGCTACCTTTTGTGTGCACTTGAGGTAGACAGTATGGCTCACGACCAGCACTTCATAAATCCCACATACTAATCATGAAGATCATACTATTAATCTACGAATATCCTGTTTTTGTTGGCCTTTGAAGAAATGTGATTATAAACTTAACTTTGCCTTATAAAACATCTCGGTTGCTTGCAATGCCCAATTTGAGTTTTCTCAATTCCTTATGGGCAACTAAGAGAGGTTAAAGGTAAAATCCCTGCAGCATGATTTCATACAATGAATATTCAAACTACCAATTCTATTCAGTACATATTTCATAAAAATAATGCTTGCAACAATGTGAGTGAAACGAAAAGAAGGAAAAGATGCCCACCTCAACACCAAGAATAACAGCATCTTCTGCAAGGAACAAAGTCATATGACTTGTGAGATTAAACGGTGCTGTCAGCCACACTCCAGCCTGTACATTAAGCTGTCCTCCTTCATTCCCCAACTTTGCAATCGCAGCCACAGCATCCTCAAATGCTTTTGTATTCATCCATACGCCATCTCCAACACCCCCAAAGTCAGTCAGATTAAACACATGAGGCCTCAACCTGGGTATCGGCCGAGGTATGTTCAACTTAAAAAACCTGATACCTTCCACTATATTTCTCTGCCAGAGAAACACGGAACCAAAACCCACCACCCATAGCAAAATGAACCAATTTCTGTAAGATGAAAAGCAACCTGACACCCCTCTCCTCAAGAATGACTTCTGCTGCTGCAATCTAATCATCTCTGAATGCTCAAACATTCCTCCAATAGATCTCCTTCATACAGGCATTATTCAATATTTAGCAGTTTGAGACATCATAAAACATCAGGGTACTGAAATTCCACGGAACCAAAGGGGAAAAACAACAGACTTCAAATCTGGCATGAGTTCTGCAAGTGCTTACTTAATCAACTATGAAGTCCAAAACCTCTTTTCAAAAACCCGACTAAGGTTCAATTCACATGACCTAAAATTAACACAGGAACCCAATTTGGGTGTCACAAAACCAATGTTAGTACCGCTACATTTCTCATACAGCTGTGGATTGTGAAGAATTTGAATCAAAATATTCTCGGTAAAATTCAATCTCGTTGCCAAAAATAGCAAGTTTTCTAAAGAAAAACAAATTCTGCAAGTTTTCTGAAGAAAAACAAATTCTGCAAGTTTTCTAAAGAAAAACAAATTCTGATTTATGCGGATCAAATACTTACAGAAATGGGTATTCTTTGCAGTCAAAACATCAACAAAATCCACACCTTTTCGATGCTGGACACTCCCCAACCCTCGAAAAACGAGCACTTCGCCACCACGAGGATCTCTATCGATCAGTGCTCCACCATTTCTTCCCCAAGCTTGATCATTGTTTACTCGAAATGCCGGTAGTCTACATTTAGAGCATACCCAAATCACGGTTAAACCTCGCTATTTTCTTCAACTGAGAACTTCCTGAATCCCATCTCCATGACCATGCTAAATCCCATCTCCATGACTATGTTATTTGCATTGTGTAAGAAATATGGTGGTATTTATTGTGTTCCTCACACGAAAACTGCTCGTCCAAATAGACTGGAATGTCATTGATGTGGTCTCCCTATCTTTTTTTTGTTTTCTTTTATATATATATATATATATATATACTTTTTTCTCGGTTGTTTTAACCATACCAAGGGGTTAATCTGGAGATTTGTCCAGCCACACAAGGCCAGTTAGAGAGAACGAGAATTTTGAGCCAGAGATGATTAAGTGGGCAAGCTGGGTTAATCATCAATTTATAGTAGAAAACTCCAATTGTTGTGGAGCAGCAGAGATCTCCGTTTGATGTGATTCAGAGATATGAAATTTTTATCTTCTTATTTGTTGATAAGAGTAAAAAAATTATCTCCGTTTATTGGGGAGAGAATTTGTATATAAAAAATAATATTTTAGAATTTTTATATAAAAAATAATATTTTATCTCCACTGGCTATGGAAAATAATTTCTTTACTAAATTTTATTAGTAGTAAATTTTTGAGTAACTTTTATCCGTAATTCTTAATTTTTAAGAAACATTGATTTGCACCTAACTTGAAAATCACTCATTCGCTGATCACAATTTGAAAGACTTCTTTCAAATGTAATGAAGACAAATTTTAATAAATTGTAAAGGAAATTATTTATATTTATTGAATTAGAAAATAATATGTAACTGTCTTGTAATTTTAAAGTGAAAAAAAATTCATATAATAATGTTAAAGTCAGTTTAAATGTTTTTCTATTATTAACTAAGAAATAATCTTAATAAACATAAATGAACTAAGAACTAATTTTAATAAACATAAATGAAGTACTATATTAAAATTATTAAAAATTACAAAATTAATTTTAGTAAATTTAAATGAAATTAATATAATGAAGATAAATTTTAATAAAATTGAAAAAGAAATTATTTATATTTATTAAATTAGAAAATATTA
>ML806429.1:157004-183718 GCA_009831015.1 Picea engelmannii
ATTATTATTCAAAATATAAATCCGAAATAAAATCTACATCTACCTCATGGATAAAAATGCTCCTAATATAATTTAGATATGCGCAATGATGATTTTAATAACTTTTATTACACTAAATAGTTTGATGATTATTACGGAATTTTCACCTAATCTACTTAACCTTGGACTACCCGTAGATTAACCTTGGACTACCCCACCCAATTTGCATTTTATTAAATAAATGAATAAGATATTTATTTTATCTTGATTATGGCGATGATTATTTATTGCTTTACATTATAATTAATAAATAAATAAATTTTACATTATGATTAATAAATAATTAATTTTATTATTTTCATATTCGTTATGTTTCTTTATATATCATAATATTAATCATCATCTTCATTCATATATATGTAATATATTTTGTTTGTAATTTTATTAATTTAATATGTAATTTATTAGTAACCCATCACTAAATTAAAAGGGTTGTTTATTATTAATTTTAATGATATTATTAATTTAGTTAAAAGTTTATAGTTATTTATATTAATAATTTATTATTATTAAACTAAGAAAAAGTAATTAGTAATTAATATTAATATTAATTATATCATAGAGTTATTTTTTGATTAGGGGAGAGGGTTGAGAACTCGGATATGGAGAGAGGTATGAGCTGCGATCACAGTTTCTACAGGTTTCAAGTTAAGCAAGCGATCGACATGGTAATCAGAGGGTGAGGGAGTGGGGCTCCCTCCTACTAGCAAGTAGTGGTGGACAGAGGGAAGGGCCTGCGTGGAGGAGGTTCTAAGGTCCCACAATCTAGTAAATCTGGGTCAACGTCAAGCCTGAACGGAGAGGAAAGGCAAGAGAAAAAAGGTCAGGTTGGAGAAGAGGACAATGTGAATCAAAGCAAGGTGACAGACCCACCACAACTAATGGGGACGAGCGGGAACATTGAATGCAAGCCAAAAACGAAAATAATCCCAAAAGTTGTTCTAGAAGATCTGCAGACACAAGAATATAGAGATCAAATGAGGGCACATGCCTTGATCTGCAAGTTTATGGGGCTATGGCTAACAGAGAGAGCCTTAAGAAGTTGGATCAAATTCCATTGGAAGCCATGTAGAGATGTGGACCTACACCTAGGGTCAAAAGGATTTTTCATAGCCGTCTTTATGAATTTAGAGGACAGAGACAGGGTTTTTGAAGGAGGTCCCTATTTCCATGCTTAAGTCGGTCTCTATATGAGAACTTGGAAGGAGAATTTGTCACCGAAAAAGGAAACCTTCACATGTGTGCCAGTCTGGATCAGGATTTATTCTCTGCCTTTAGACTATTGGCTACCATCTACATTCGAAGCAATAGGGAATAAATTGGGAAAAATTTTCAAGGCCTCAGATGCCACCTTAAAAGGAAAATATACCTCGTTTGCAAGAATATGTATTGAGATGGATGTCTCGAGAGCGCTACCAGAAGCAATATGCTTGGAATTTAGGGATGAGGAATGAATTCAAAACATAGATTATGAGCAAATCTTATTTCGATGCACGTGATTTCATAAACATGGGCATCTCTACAGGGAATGCCCGTTAAATAAATCAACTGAACAATAAAAAACAAAACAACCTCAAGATGAAGAGGGTTTTGTTCGTCCAAAATATAGGGGCAGAGGGAATAAGCGACAAAATAAAACCTCCCCTTCAGGCACTCTAGAAAAAAAAAAAATCTTTGAAGGCCTGGCGAAGAATCTAATTCAGGAAGGAGTTAAAGACTAGGAGAAGCAATGGGAGAAAGAAACCGAAAGGAAGGAAGCAAACATGGCAAGGGGGAATCAACCAACTCAGGGCAACAACAAGGATTTCAATGGATCGACGGTGGATCGAAATATTGATGTAAACAATTTGATGCAGGAACGTGATGGAGATTCAAAGATGACACCCATTGAGGTAGGAACTGAAGACCCAAATCTCCGAGACATAGTGGAACGAGAAGGGATTGACCTTCAGAATATATTGGACCAATGAGAAAAGCAAGGATTAGTAACCATACCTCCAGACCAACTTGATCGCGTACAATATCTCTTCCTAATGAGGGAGGAGGAAAAAACTAGAGGGATCAAGCGCATGCATGGCGAGATAGGGAACCTGGGAGTTAAATCAGGGGACACCCAATAACCTTTGTCTCTGAAACAAACCAAGAGGAAGAAGGGTAGAAAACCAAACAATGTTGTGTTGCAGGAACTGGGGGCGGTGCTGATAAACTCCAGTAAGATTAAATCTATGTTCCCTACCTCTCCACCACCCGTTTAAAATCAAGGTTATCACTTGGAATATAAGAGGCTTGAATAGCCCTAGGAAACATAAAATTCTCAAACATAAGTTAAATATAGAAAAACCAGAAATATGTTTTATTCAGGAAACTAAATGTACAATAGAAAAGATGCTACAAATAAGTAGGAAAAGTTGGAATAAGTACCATTTTCTAGATATTGATAGCCAAAAATCAGTTGGGGGCATTCTCACCTCGTGGAACCTTCAAAAAGTTAACCTGATATCGACTGAAGCTATCGGTTTCTATTTATCATTGGAATTGCACATAATAGGAACTCCATAAAATATCATCTTTACCAATGTGTATAATCCCCAACTCCTAGATGATAAGAAGAGAATGATAACAGCTTTAGAAAACCTCATAGAATGACACATGAGGCCCCATTGGGTTTTAGCAGGGGATTTCAACATAATTGTGACCCTGGCAGAAAAGAAAGGTGGAGTTTGCAGATTGGATAGAGATGTCAAGGTCTCAAGCCTAGTAGATATAAGAACTTGCAACATAACTTTTACTCGGAATAATCAGAGAACCTCACACAACAGGTGGCGTTGAGGTTAGATAGATTTTTAATCTCATAATCCATAATAATGCAAGGTATTGACATGGAAGGCAACATCCTTCCATGGGGAGGATCAGATCATTGGCCAGTACATCTAGAAGCAAACTTCAAAGGAACGCCAAAAAATTGACCCTTCATATTTGAGAGCTTTTGGTTGGACCACCCCTCCTTCAAGGAGAAAATCAAAATTTGGTGGATAGAGGATATCCAAGAACATGGAACAAAAATGTACAGACTCCAAGGTAGACTTAAACATATTAAGAAGCAAATAAAACAATGGAACAAATAAGTCTTTGGGAATATCGGTCAAGCAAAAAGAGATTTGGAAGATCAAATGGAAAAGCTACAAAAATCTTGCATTCTAGATGGTTACAATGAAGAGAAGAAAATGGAGGAAAAACAACTTCATCAAGAATGGGAGAAAAGATGTATGCAAGAGGAGATTTTATGGAGACAAAAATCCAGAGTTCAGTGGTTAAAGGCAGGGGAGAAAAATACAAAGTTCTTCCACAAGTCAACAATCACCCATAGGAATCATAACATAATTTTGAAAATCAGAGATCATGAAGGAAAAGAGTTTGAATCACATAAAGAAATTGAAAAAGCTCTAGTTCAACACTTTCAGAACATAGCTAAAGAACCCAAAGTTGATCGATCTAAGGCCATACAAAGAATTCTGAGACACATTCCAAGATTGGTTGACGTAGCACTCACCCGCAAGCACGTATGCTCACAGGATCTTTCCTTCCTCACGGCCCGAAGAACACTAACCGGTTCTTCTATTTCTCAATCGGGAAATCTACAACCACAGAACTTTTCGCGCGATCCCCTCTATGCACTCGGAGGATCGGACTTCGCGACTTCGCGAGGTCAGTGATCGAGCGTTGGTTCCACGAGTCCCCGAAACCCGATATAAGTCAATGCTGACCCTTTCCTTCTTCTATCGGATCTTTCTCTATCGCAATTTCGGCACTCGCAATGTTGAGCAACTCGGTTCTCCAACCCCCGAAGCCTGATATGTCGATTACCCGACACACGTGCGAGTTGACTTTTCCACACCCTGTCACCTCGTCGGGATTTCGGATTTCGTTATATCGCGAATCCTAATGTCAATGTTTCGGGCCTTCTCGCCATGAAACTCCGATAGCTCGTGCCACCTATCCTCCACTCTGACCCTTGCGGCCCCACACTATCCTCTTAGCCTTTCGGGATATCGTGTATCGCAATATCGCGATTCCTGTTGCTATGTTCACGGAGTCTCAACCCACGGAACCTCGATGCACAATACCCGTATAGATCCAACGACCCTTGTGGCTCGTATCAACAGCCCTGCCCCTCCTGAGCTTTTAGCCTTTAGAGAATATGATGTCGTATCTCCCTTGCGCCTCTGCGAGATCTAACGGCTCACGGAACTTCGTGAATTATCCTCGGAGAATTCTGACCGTCTGTTCCTCCTGATGAAACCTGCGAAGTGACTGAGTGTTCTTCCACAGAACTCGTCCACCCTGCGTGCAAACTTGCGACGCTTCTGTGAACTTCCAAGGTACAACTCCTCAGCGCTGTCCTTCAACAACCTCGAAGGCCCTATCCTTCCTGAGCTTTCTTGTAACTTCTGAGTCTCGGAAAGGACTCTTACGCACACTCCTTGCGGCAACCTTCAAACACGTCTAAGTGTTGAATTCTTTTGACCCTGCGCACTCCTGCAGCAGCAGTCCCTTAACTCTTGCTCAAGTTCTCGACCTTAAGACTTCCCTTGGCCTGTGCACTCCTTGCACGACTCTTATGCCTATATGCACTTCTGCGGAGATGAGAACAAAATTTATCTCTATCTGAACCCTCTATCAACGCACTCCTTGCGGACGATTCGACTGCACTCCTTGCAGGAACTCTCAGTTCAGATAGAGAAACAATTGAAATTCATTCCTTCTTCCTTTCAGACTTCAAACTCAAACATGAAATCATATACACAGCATATAAAGCAAATGTGTAACAAGAAGCAAACATTCATGAGCATATCATTCCGCATCAATACACAGAGAACAAACACAGAACCATGAATTTGAATCAAACTCTTCTATTAATTCAAATATCAGTACATGGGTGTTCTTACACAGCTCTCTGTATGCTCTTGCTCTTCTCCTGCTTCTCTGATTTCAATCATAATGTTACAAATGCACAATGAGGGTGTCTATATCTCGTTTCCCTCTTGCGCTCCTAAATTGTCTAATCTACACATTCAAGTTTACCTACTTGCATTAACTACCTTAAATGTCGTCTACCTACTAAGGACGAGAGCTAAAGGCTCAAGGTCTGATTACAACATACAAGTGTGCTTCATCTTAATGGCTCATTTAAGATCACGCAACAACTTCCAAGGTGATTTCAAAATTTGTGCTGGCGCTTGTCCAGCTGTCCATTGTCTTCCGCGCTGGCTCGCTTGATGTGTTGGTGATGCTCCTGCATCATACTCCCTCGCTTGAAAATTTCATGGGCTCCTGTCTATGAGCTCCTGCACGGTCTGTCCATGCTTCTGTATCTCTGCTTCAGTCTCCTAGCTGGCATCTTCAACTGGATGGTTCTTCCATTTGACCAGATACTCAAAGTATTCTTTTCTCTTGGTCCTCATACCAATTCGTTTATCCAGTATGCGCTCCATCTGTGGCTTCTCTGCAACTGGCATCTGCTTTCGCCACTGGATCACTGGTTGCTCATCTCCAGTTCCTGCTTCCTCAACTCTATATGGGTACAAATCTGAGATATTGAATATCGAAGAAATTCCGATCCCATCGGGTAATTCAATCTCATAAGCATTCGCCCCAAATTTCTTCAAGACCCTACATGGTCCGATTTTCTTCATCTTCAATTTATTGTATGTTCCCCTCGGGAACCTTTCTTTCCTCAAGTGTGCCAGAACCAGATCACCAACCTCAAATTGAAGTTGTCTTCTATGCTGATCTGCCCTACGCTTATACTCCTGACTTGAACTCTACAGTCGCTCCTTCACCTTGCTGTGAAGTTCTTTCATCACCTCTGCGAAATCTTCTGCACTAGCACTCCTAGTCGCAGTCTGTTCTGAATCCCTCAGTTCAGAAATTCCTCTCAGTTGCATGCCATAGATATCTGAAATGGACTCTGCCCTGTACTCCTATTCACTGAGTCGTTATAAGCAAACTCTGCCTGTGGTAATATGTTGTCCCACTGGCTGTGGTGCTCTATCACCAAGCTTCTCAGCAAGTCTCCCAGACTTCTGTTCACCACTTTTGTCTGTCCATCCATCTGAGGATGATACACTGAACTAAACAACAAGTTAGTCCCCAGCTTCTTCCATAAGGTCCTCCAAAAATGCCCTATGAAACTATCATGATCTGAAACTATGCTTCTCGGCAATCCATGAAGTCGAATGACCTCTTTGAAGAATAGGTTCACAATGTGAGTTGCATCATTGGTCTTCTGACATGGAATGAAGTGTGCCATCTTGGAAAATCTATCCACCACCACAAAGATTGAATCAACACCTCTTTGTGTTCTTGGCAACCCCAATACAAAATCCATGCTAATTGCCTCCCACGACCTCTCTGGTATGGGCAATGGCTGATAGAATCCTGCATTCTGTTTCCTCCCCTTCGAATGCTGGCAAATCTTACATCTGTCTACGAATCTCTTGACCTTTGCTCGCATTCACAGCCAAAAGTATGACTCGTTCAGCTTCGCGAATGTTTTTTCATGACTGAAATGTCCTGCTAATCCTCCACCGTGTTTCTCCCTTAGCAGATTCTCCCTCATGGAGCATTTCAGAATACACAGTTGATTACCTCTAAACAGTAATCCCTCCTGGATCATATAATCTATCCATGGACTTCTATCCCTGAGAACTAGATTCTCAGCTGCTTCATACGCTTCCTTGAAATCTAGATCATCTGCGTACATGTCCCTGAGATCATCAAAACCCAGTGTTTTGACTTTGAACTCTTGCAACAACAAACACTTCCTGCTCAAAGCATCAACAACTTTGTTAGCAGTACCAGAAATGTGTTTAATCACAAATGTGAAATTCTGCATATACTCAACCCATTTGGCATGTTTCTGATTCAACTTTTCCTGTTGAGTCACAAACTGCAGTGCATGATTGTCACTATACAAACAAATTCCTTTGGGATCAAGTAATGCCTCCATTTCTTTAATGCCTGTATGATAGCATAAAACTCCTTATCATATGTGGAGTACTTTAATTTCGCTTCATTCAACTTCTCGTTGAAATATGTTATCGGCCTGTCTTCTTGACTCAAGACTGCCCTAATTGCAAACCCACTTGCATCACATTTCACCTGAAATGTCTTCTGGAAATCCGGCAACACCAAAACTGGTTGTTTCGTAATCTTCCTTTTCAACGGATTGAAACTCTTCTCAGCTTCTGTTGTCCAGTGAAAAGACTTGTGTCTTTTCTTCATTGTATCCATCATCGTTGCGCTAATTCCACTGAAATTCCTGATGAATTTTCGGTAGAAACTAGCCAATCTATGAAAACTTCTCACCTCGAATATATTCTTCGGTGATGGCCAATTCTTAATCACTTCAACCTTATCTGGATCCATCCTCAACTCATTTTCCGAAATAACAAACCCCAAGTAAATGAGCTATGTCTTCATGAATGAGGACTTCTTCATGTTTATCAACAACTTCTCCCGCTGTAACTTCTGCATCACTGTAACCAAATGCTTCAGATGCTCTGCCACTGATTTACTATAAATCAGTATGTCATCCAGATACACAATGACAAATTTCCCGATGAACTCCCTCAGGACTTCGTTCATCAACCTCATGAAGGTACTCGGCACATTTGTTAAGCCAAATGACATAACAAGCCATTCATACAACCCCTCGTTGGTTTTGAATGCAGTCTTCCATTCATCACCCTCTCTCATGCGAATCTGATGATAACCTCTTTTCAAATCAATCTTTGAAAAATATTTTGCTCCACTCAAGCAATCCATCAGATCATCCATCCTCGGCAATGGAAATCTGTACCTAATGGTTATCTTGTTAATGGCTCTTGAATCAGTGCACATCCTCCAGCCTCCATCTTTCTTCGGACTGAGTACTGTTGGAACAACACATGGACTCAAGCTTTCCCTGACCAAACCTTTGTCCAACAAATCCTGGACTTTCCTTTTAACCTCTTCATTCTCTTGCGGCGTCAATCTGTACGCGACTTTGTTCGACAAACTTGCTCCTGGTATTAGATCAATATGATGACTCACACTCCTGATTGGTGGCAACGAACGAGGTAATTCGTCCACAATTATGTCAGCGAACTCTTCCAGCAGTTCCTGAACTTCTTCTGGTAAATCATCCACTCTTGTGCTGGTCAAAACAATCTTCGGCTTTCTGACCACAATGAACTGTGGATCCTCCTTCTTCTTAACCTCTGTAAGAAGTTCCTTCCCACTCATGAGAAGTACTGTGTTGTTTACCTCCGGCTTCACCTCTTTATCCTTTATCGGAAGCAACATGTGTGTCCTCCCATTCTTCTCCAAGGTGTATGTGTTCATTCGCCCATCATGAATCACATTCATGTCATATTGCCATGGTCTACCCAGCAATAGATGACAAACATCCATAGGAATGACATCACATAATATCTTATCATTATATCCTCCTATCTTGAATTCAACTAAACATTGTTTAGTGACAGTTACCTGGTGTCCTTTTTGTAGCCACGAAACTTTGTATGGGCTTGGATGATCAGTCGTCTCCAGCTCCAGCTTCTCTACCATCTCTGTAGAAACGAGATTATCCGTGCTACCACTGTCTACGATGACCTTGCATACCTTGTCCTTGGTCTTGCAAGCAGTCCTGAAAAGTATGGTCCTTTGGACTGAACTCTCCACCTCCTTCTCGGGTGTCAAAAGGACTTTTCGCATCATCAACGATCTTCCGCCTTCAGCGTCTTCTGCCTCAACATCCCGCCTCTGTGCCTCGGTGATGTGAGCTTCTCCAATGTCCTTATTTTTCTCTGGACACTCGTAAGACTTGTGCCCATTCTTTCCACATGTGAAGCATGTGATTACTCCACCTCTTCCTCTTCCTTTTCCTCTAGTACAAGGAAAAGTGTTGTTGTCAGCATAATCTCCTCTTTGCTCATTATGCTGTCCTCTCTGATCAACATATGGCCCTCGCTGTGAGGTCCCACCTCTCTCTGTTCGAGTCTAAGGTTTCTTCCAGTCTTCCTTGGGCTTCTAAAATTTATCCTAGGCAACTGCTTTGCCTCTGGGCTGACTTCTGCCTCGGCCCCTCTGACTCTGCTTTCGGCTCAGCTTCTCCTCCGCTTTTAGAGCCATTTGATAAGCATCTTCCACCGTTCGAATGGTGACCATGCTCATCTCATCCTGGATATCATATCTCAAGCCATTCATATATCTGGCAACTTTTTCATCATCGCTCTCCCGATGACCTGCTCTGATGTTCAGTTTGTAGAATTCCTCAGTGTATTCTTTCACTGTCATCAGCTTCTGTCTCAGGTTCTGCATTCTCCTGAACAGAGTAATTTGATAGTCCCTGGGGATGAATTTCGCCTTCATATTCGCGATCATTCTATCCCAGCTCTTGATCTTCTGCTTGCCCTTGCAGCGTCTGTCAGCTTGTAGTTCATCCCACCACAATGCTGCATGTCCTTTCAATCTCGTGACAACATGCTTGACTTTCTTGTCTTCTTCGACATCTTCATAGTCGAAGTATGTGTCCAGAGCTCTAATCCAGTCTAGAAGCTCCTCTGCATCCAAGTTTCCCTCGTAAACTGGAATGTCCATTTTTTCTCTTGCACCCATCCTTGCAATAGCTTTGATCAAACGCTCATTTGATGCATCTTCGACTGCAACTTCCTCTTCACATTTAGCCTCAACTTCGCTTTCGAAATCACTCAGATCCCCTGCACTGGTTGTGCGTCTTTGCGCTGTCTCCATGTCTTCGAGTCTTGCTCGGAGATCATGCATTTGTCTCTCCATAGCTGGATATGTTACCTGCCTGCCTCTTCTTCGCGACATTTCCCTATCCTCTGGATCGGGTGACTGCATGTCCCTTCACCTGGGCGGCATGGCGAATTCTCTTCTCTGCTACAGAAAGCAAAGAATCCTTCTAAGCTCTGATACCAAACTGACGCAGCACGCGCCCGCAAGCACGTCCGCTCACAGGATCTTTCCTTCCTCATGGCCCGAAGAACACTAACCGGTTCTTCTATTTCCCAATCGGGAAATCTGCACCCACAAAACTTTTCGCGCGATCCCCTCTCTGCACTCAGAGGATTGGACTTCGCGACTTCGCGAGGTCAGTGATCGAGCGTTGGTTCCACGAGTCCCCGAAACCCGATATAAGTCAACGCTGACCCTTTCCTTCTTCTATTGGATCTTTCTCTATCGCAATTTCAGCACTTGCGATGTCAAGCAACTCGGTTCTCCGACCCCCGAAGCCCGATATGCCGATTACCCGACACACACACGAGTTGACTTTTCCACACCCTGTCACCTCATCGGGATTTCGGATTTCGCTATATCGCGAATCCTAATATCAATGTTTTGGGCCTTCTCGCCACAAAACTCTGATAGCTCGTGCCACCTGTCCCCCACTCTGACCCTTGCGGCCCCACACTATCCTCTTAGCCTTTCGGGATATCGTGTATCGCAATATCGCGATTCCTGTTGCTATGTTCACGGAGTCTCAACCCATGGAACCTCGATGCACGATACCCGTATAGATCCAACGACCCTTGTGGCTCGTATCAATGGCCCTGCCCCTCCTGAGCTTTTAGCCTTTAGAGAATATGACGTCGTATCTCCCTTGCGCCTCTGCGAGATCTAACGGCTCGCGAAACTTCGCGAATTCTCCTCGGAGAATTCTGACCGTCCGTTCCTCCTGATGAAACCTGCGAAGTGACTGAGTGTTCTTCCACAGAACTCGTCCACCCTGCGTGCAAACTTGCGACGCTTCTGTGAACTTCCAAGGCACAAATCCTCTGCGCTGTCCTTCAACAACCTCGAAGGCCCTATCCTTCCTGAGCTTTCTTGTAACTTCTGAGTCTCGGAAAGGACTCTTACGCGCACTCCTTGCGGCAACCTTCAAACACATCTAAGTGTTGAATTCTTTCGACCCTGCGCACTCCTGCAACAACAATCCTTTAACTCTTTCTCAGGTTCTTGACCCTAAGACTTCCCTTGGCTTGCGCACTCCTTGCACGGCTCCTGTGCCTGTATTCACTTCTGCGGAGATGAGAACAAAAGTTATCTCTATCTGAACCCTCTGTCAATGCACTCCTTACAGACGATTCGACTGCACTCCTTGTAGGAACTCTCAGTTCAGATAGAGAAACAATTGAAACTCATTCCTTCTTCCTTTCAAACTTCAAACTCAAACATGAAATCATATACACAACATATAAAGCAAATGTGTAACAGGAAGCAAACATTCATGAGCATATCATTCCGCATCAATACACAGAGAACAAACACAAAACCATGAATTTGAATCAAACTCTTCTATTAATTCAAATATCAGTACATGGGTGTTCTTACACAACTCTCTGCATGCTCTTGCTCTTCTCCTGCTTCTCTGATTTCAATCATAATGTTACAAATGCACAATGAGGGTGTCTATATCCCGTTTCCCTCATGCGCTCCTAAACTGTCTAATCTACACATTCAATTTTACCTACTTGCATTAACTACCTTAAATGTTGTCTACCTACTAAGGACAAGAGCTAAAGGCTCAAGGTCTGATTACAATATACAAGTGCACTTCATCTTAATGGCTCATTTAAGATCGCACAACAACTTCCAAGGTGATTTCAAAATTTGTGCTGGCGCTCGTCCAGCTGTCCATTGTCTTCCGCGCTGGCTCGCTTGATGTGTTGGTGATGCTCCTGCATCATTGGTCATTGAGGAACATAATCAAAATTTAAGGAAACTAATATCGCCAAAGGAAGTAGACCAAGTTGTCCAAGAGATGCCTAATGGGAAGGCCCCTCGACTTGATGGCTTTATGGTGGATTTCTTCAAAGCCTGTTGGGTTGTGGTAAAACAAGATATTTATGATATAGTTGAGGATTCAAGGCGATCATAATCTATTCTCAAAGCTTTGAATTCAACTTTCATTACTCTGATCCCCAAAGAGAATGAAGCTAGAACTCTGGATCGATTCAGACCAATAGCTCTCTGCAACGTCGTTTACAAGATAATCTCCAAGGTCATTGCAAACTGAATGAAACCCCTCCTACCTATTCTTATTTCAAAGGAACAATCGGGCTTCATGGAAGGTAGACAAATTTTTGAAAATATTATTCAAGCCCATGAAATAATCCACTCGTTGAAAAGTAGGAAAAAAAGAAGGCATGATAATGTAACTGGATTTTTCCAAAGCATATGATAAACTAAGATAACACTGTATGGAAAGAACCATGGAAGCCTATGGGTTTGATAATTAATGGATAAAATGTTTAATGGCTCTGGTTTCCACGACTAGTTTCTCAATTTTGGTAAATGGAGCCCCAACTAAACCTTTTTACCTTCCATGGGAATCATACAAGGGGATCCCTTATCCCTCTTTTTGTTCATACTCATGATGGAAGGTTTAAGTAGAACAATCAACGCAACAACCTCAGAAGGAACAATAAAAGGCCTACAACCTCATGAAGCCATCCCCCCAACTACGCATCAACAATTTGTAGATGATACTATGTTACATGGAATTCCCACAGTCAAAGAGGCGACAACCTATAAGGAAATATTGTATAACTTTGGAGAAGCTTCAGGAACAAAGATTAATCACTCCAAGTCCATGATCTTCTTCTTTAATACTCATATTGTTGTTAAAAGATACCTCACTAACATCCTAGGTTTCGAGAGGAAAACCTTACCTACTAAGTATTTGGGAGTGCCTCTAACGGATAAAGTAGGTAAGAAATCAACTTGGGAAAGTATGATAAACAAGCTGCAAGATAGAGTTAAGAGATGGACCTATTGAGCCCTTAACTTTGCAAGAAGGCTCGTGCTCACTAAGGCAGTTTTACAGGCGATTCCAACGTATTTACTTTCAGTTTTCCAGCTCCAACAAGGATTTTACAGACAATCAAAACTATACAGAGTAAATTTTTACGGAGAGGAGCAGAGGACAAAAAGAAATGGGCATTAGTGGCATGGGAAAAACTATGCTGGCCAAAAAGCAAAGGAGGTTTAGGATTGCAAGCTTCAAAAAGAACAAACGATGCATATGGAGCAAAAATTTGGTGGAGATGGGTGAAAAACAGTTCAGCTCCCTAGGAAGCCTTTTGGAAATCCAAATATGCCCCCATAAGGAGTCCTCAGGATCTCATACTATTCACAGGAGTAGGGGAGTGATCGACCACTTGGAATTTGGCTTGGAGAAATAAAATTCTAGTTCATGAACGTTGTTTCTGGGAAATAAGAAATGGTCAAACAACTCGATTCTGGGAGGACGCTTGGCAACAAGAAACTCAACTGGAAAACCAGGATAGAGAAGTTATTAAGCAAGATTTACATAAACAGGGAAAAGTTAAGGTGTATCAATATTTGAAACAAAGGGAAAGAAATTCAAAATGGAGATGTTGGGATCCAATACTCCCATAAGACATAAATCAGAATTCCCCATTGGTTAAAGAATTAGAGGAGGAACTATAGAAAATAAAGATTATGTGTTTAGTTGAGGAGGACCAACTTTGGTGGAGTAGATGAGATGGAGGAGAATTTACCCTGAAAGAGGCATGACACTATATAGCGGGACATGATCAGAGAGACCTAGACCCCCACTGGGGACGACTTTGGAATCTCCTACACTGGTCGAAGATAAAAATCTTTATGTGGCTGGTTCTACACAAAAAAATCTTAACTTGGGAGAATCTGGTTAAAAGAGGTCTCAGTGGCCCCTAAAGATGCCACCTTTGTGAAGGACATAAGGAGACAATAAACCATATGTTGGATGGGTTCCCTTACACAACAAAATTATGGGACTAGGTGGCTATTTTGCATCGTCAAATCGATAGAGTAAGAGAAGACATCTGAGCGACCCTAAGGAGCTGGACGGTACAATACACAAAAAATTAAATAGTAAACCTGTGTTTGGGATTAACTCTCGGGTTTGTCATATGGGCAATTTGGAAGGAAAGAAACTGAATAATTTTCCACAATGAATCCCTCCCAATCAATAATTTGATAGAATCGATCAAAAATCAACTAAGAGAGACTATCTTGAGTAGGAATTTTCATACTTCAACAAAAAACCCTTCAACCCAAGAGTAACAAGTTCTACAAATTTTACAATTGGATACTTAGAGATTCAACTTACCAATTCCATAAGATCTGTAGGTCCATGGCAGAGCCATAGCTTGGACCCCCCAGGCAGGTTTCCTAAAATTGAATTTTGATGGGGCGTCAAAGGGAAACCCTGGAAGGGCTGGGCCTGGAGGAGCGATCCACGACAATGAAGGAAAAATTGTTCGTTTATACTCGACCAATGTGGGAAACACCACCAACAATGCAGCAGAATTTTATGCATTGGAACAACGGCTGGAAATGTTAGTAAGAGAGGGCCTTGTTAATATAACAATGGAAGGAGACTCGAATCTAGTCATAGGAACGACGAGAAGATTACAATGTGGAACCAAAAATGGCAAGATAATCACACACCGACATCTCACTCAAATCTTGCAACAAATACAAAGGCACTTGCTAACTATGTTCTCAATCGACTTCAGGTGGGTTAGAAGGACTCCAAATGCTCTGGAAAATAGGTTAGCTAACGAGGGTATGCACCAGGAAGGCAAGCTGTTGGATGTGACATGGACACAGGTTCAAGTGGGCCAACTCATAATAGACTGCGAACATCTAGATGAACAAGATCATTCTGGCAGTAACTAAGAAGACATCCACATAGAAGGAAATGAGTCACACTTATATTCTAAGTGGGACCGAACTGGGGTGGGGGAAACATCCCACTTGGAACTTAGACCTCACGTTTAATCCAGACATGATAGTGCTCGCAAGGCAGATAGAAGTACATGATTGAAAGGTGGAGAAAGTCGATAGATCTTGTAGGATGCACAGACCATGCGAGGGTAATCATAAGATGGTAAGAAGGGCAGAAATCCGGGATGGCATTATGTTGATCAATTCATCAATGGAACTAGTCGTACCTAACAGGACAAGTCGCTTGGCTCACAGAAGGAGAAGATGGTGGCAAAGTACCATAACAAGGATAATGGCACGAGGAGGCACACATGCTATAATTTCTCCCATAGAGATCATTTAAAGGTAGGATCATTAATAGATATAGGCAATAATGCGAGAGGCTTTTATATACCTGGTTTTGTTTTGGTTTCCCCCACTTCTTAGAGATCCATTGAAGCTCTTAATGGTCTCGTAGAAGTTCAGAGTTGGTGGTATATTGGTGTTTTGTGTAAAGAGATAGGAGGAGGTTTAGGGAGTAGAGTGGTCAGTAACATGGCTCGAATGAAATACACCACCAAGCAAGGGAGCCCGGTCGCGGATTCCCAACCAGAGAGCTCCCAAAAAAAGACAAGAATAGAGAATATAGAAAGGGATGTTGCCCGGATGTACCAGTCAATTGTCCCATAGAAAGGAAAGGAAGCAATTGAAAAATGGGAAGAGGATATTAAGGACAAAAGAGAGGGAAAAGGAAAAAAATAGGTGGAGCAGGAGGTAGATTGGATCATTGACACTAGGACAACTCCCACCCAGGAGACCCTTTACCATAAGACTCTCGAGATGGCATGGCATAATAAAATGTTGATTCGAAAGGTTAAGGTAGAAAACGGCGAAACCAAAGTTGAGGACCAAAGGGAGCTGAAGACTACGGTAGAGGATATTCAACGTCGGGTCAATGGTTTGCAGACTATCGTGAAACTCCTGGTAGATGTAGAAAAAATTCAACAGAGCAAGCAAGATAGAATGGCAATGAAGTTTAACATGTACTTGAGGTATGTCCACCACATGGACATCACGCCCTCAGACGACCATGGAACACTGGATCAGATCTGAAAGGTTCAGGTGGCTTCTCCAAAGGACTAAAGTAATGGAATAGAGTAAAGGAGCGGAATGACCTCAATTGTTTTGTGTTTTAAGTTGCAGGAAAAGACTAGTTAGTAAATACTTAGAATGTTTTTGTTTAAGTCAGACAAGTCTCCTTTTTGGATAACAATAAGTAGTCATAGGTGGTATGTCAGTTATGGAAGGTTGTTATATGTTTTAATGTATAAACATAGGGCCAGGAGATCAAGCATTCAAAATTGTAGTTTAAATGGAAGAAACATGATGTTGGATAAACTGGATAAAAAAGTAATTTACTGCAGTTGGTCTGGTTTCCAATTTGGCAAACCAGCTCGTAATTATATGCTTGAAGTTTTTTGAAGAAGTAATATAAAATCTTATGCTCACTTATAAATTTTTTTATTAATTATATTATTAAATTAATTAAAAATTGTTAGTTATACATATTTATAATTGATTATTAAGTTAGTTCATAGTTATTAGTTACACGTTAATGATTCATCATAAAGTTAGTGGAGAATTATTAGTTAAGAATCATATTAAAAAGGATATTCTCCTCAAATTCTTATAATAAACCATTTTATTATCTATCATATCAATTCTTATTGCTCTTATCTATCAATCAATTCTTATTTGATCATTTGAAGATTATTTTGAGGAAATATATTATTTTGTATACTAGATGCCCTCATTATTTCTTTGTCCATTTTTTATTACTAGTGTTGCTTTCTACTATGTTATTGTAATACTTCTAGTTAGTTAGAAGAACATTCAATGTTACAACATAGATGATGATGGTTGATGTGATATTTATGTAGCATAACTCATCAATTCAGGTACTCTATAATATCACTCATACTATATATCATAACTCATTAATCCTTTACTTGAAGTACTTTATAATATCACTTTCCCATGTTATCTTCACATGCTTATTAAGAAAAACAAATAACATTTTGGATTGTTTCTACAAATATATGCTAATTTTTTTTTATCGCCTAGTAATTGTGATAATTGGTTTATAGTAACATATAAACCTCAATGACCAACACAAGAACGATGGAGAGCCAAATATGTTAGATTTGCATGGTAGGTTAGGTTGCATGGTGTTGAGATTGGGGTTTAGTGATTCAAAAATGGTGGTTAAAGGGGTGTGCTCACCAAGAATTCCATAGTTCTAGGGGAAATCTCGAGACAAAAGTAAGCAAAATCAACCAACATTCAAGGATGCGGTGCTAGGGAAAGCACAACAATGGTCAGAGGACACTTAAATGGGGGGCGTAGGCAAGGACGACAAGGAAATGTCCATGGAGCAACAAAGTCCCGGATCTGACAGAACTAAGGTGAACGACTGTCATGCACGCACATCGAAAACTCCAAGGTATGAAGTGACCTCATCTAATATTGGCAACTATGTACAAAATATGAAGGACCATGCTTTAATAGGAAAATTCAAGGGCGTTTGGCCATCTGGAAAATCCCTCATGGGGTGGGTGAGTTCCAAATTGAAAATAAAAGGGAAAGTTGATCTAAATCTAGGATCTAAAGGTTTCTTTACAACCATCTTTGCCAATACTACAGACAGAAACAAGGTGTTTGATGAAGGGCCTTATTTTAAGAATTCAATCGGTCTTCACCTTCGCTATTGGATGGAGAGGTTTGCCCCAAAGAAGGAAGATTTCATGGCTGCACCAGTCTAGGTCAGGCTATACTCATTACCACAAGAATTCTGGGAGATGGAAACATTGGAAGACATAGGTAATACCCTTGAATCTTTCATCAAAATATCGGAGATCACAAAGGCTGCCAAATACACTTCATATGCAAGAATATGTGTTTATATGAACATAGCAGGAGCCCTCCTAGATGCAGTAACAATAGCCTATTAGGAAATGAATGGACCCAAATGGTGGATTATGAACACTACCCCTTTAGCTGTAGGAAATGCCATACTCATGGCCACCTATATCACGATTGCCCGTAGAACATAAAATAAACTGATGCCAAGTAGCCAGAGGATACATACGTGGAAGGCTTTACAAAAATTCAAGGTAAGCATAGGGGAGTGAGTAGGAAGGGAACCCAAACAGTCAAGGAGGGAGGAACTGACAAAAATAAATTCCAAGTCCTAGCGGAGATCTCCCTCGAGAGTCAAGACCACACCAAGGAAGAGACAAAGAAGCAAGAAACCAACAAAAGGATTACCCCTATAGACTCAAATCTACAAGAAATATCAGGGAAAAAAAAGAAACACCAGGGTACCAAGGAAAACCTCTAGAGACAAGAGGAAGTGAACTAGAAAGGCAAGCTCAAGAGAACCAAAACACAGACAACCAAGAGGCAAGAGGGTACAAGATAAATATGGAATAGATTGAAAAGCAACCAAAGTCCCGAAAGCAAGATCCTGTAGAACCATAAGTAAAAGATGAGAATACATAACATATGTCGTATATACATGAGATCACACGGGACAATGGGGGGATGGAAATAGGCATGGGGATCTTAATCTAGATCATTGCGTGGTTTTGGAGTAAAAACCAAAACGCTAAAGATCCTTAAGAAATTGACCAATGAGGAAAAAAGAAGGGGTAGAAAACCATATAGTCAGGTGATAGAAGAAATGACCAACTTAGTTGATTCAAGTCAAGTAGTAGGCCTCCCGGAAAGGTATTTAAAAACCCAACAAAAGTGATATCATAAAGCTAATATCCTATAATGTGTGTGGTCTAAATGCCCCATCCAAACAAAGAATGTTGAAAAAATGATAACTCAGGAGAAGGCTGAGATAGTAATGATTCAGGAAACAAAGTGTGATAGAGAAACTATGGGAAAGATTGCAAAAAAGATTTGGAAAGGGTACAATGTGGAAGCGATAGATTCATAAGGGGATTCTGGTGGCCTGGCAATCCTTTGGGACCTAACGAAATGGAAATTGGACTTGTTCGTTCTCTTCTCAAGGATCCTCACTATGAGCTTTGTGGGGATAAGATATTAGTCCCAAGGATTCATTTTGAATGCCTATGTACCTCGAAATCCTCATCTTAAGAGAGATTTTCTTGAGTCCTTGACCCACCTTGGGACCACCTTCAACGATCAACATTGGATTATTGGGGGAGATTTCAATATGATCACCGGACTTTGGGATAAAAAGGCAGAGTTAGCCATCTCGAGGGAGAGAGAAAAACCTTCCGAGAAAGGATAGAGAACAATAGGCTCATAGATATCCATACTAATAATGGCCCTTTCACATGGAATAACAAGAGAAGGATGGAAAATAACATCGTTGTTCCTCTGGATAGATTTTTTACCTTTAAAACCCTCTTTCGAGGACAACAATTTATAGTAACGGAAGTCCTCCCTTTCTATGGATCAGATCACTGGCCGACCAACCTCACTTGGGAGGAAAATTTAGTGCCGCATCCCAGGCCCTTCCGGTTAGAAAAGTTCTAAATGGGTCACCAGGACTTCATGAAAAACATCGAAACTTGGTGGGGTGAGCTCTCAAATCTATATGGCACAAAAATGTACCAATTCCAACAAAGGTTAAAATACATCAAAATCCAACTTAAGAAATGGAACAAGGAAGTGTTTGAAAATATCTTTGAGGAAAATAATCAGTTAGAGAAAGAAATGGCGATAATTCAACGAATAGCATCAATAGGGGCCACAAAAGAGGAGACTAAATAAAGAGAAACTCAAATCAAAATGGATCTAGAAAAGAATTAACTACAGGAGGAAATCCTCTGGAAACAAAAATCTAGAGTCCGGTGGTTGAAAGAAGGAGACCGAAACACGAAATTCTTCCATAACTCCCTGCTGTAAAGAAGAAACCAGAACAAGATTACAAATATTATTAAAAGTTATGGTGAAAGTGTAGAATCTATCGAAGACATAGAAAATGAATTGGTAAACCATTTTAAACTTCTACTCATAGATCCAGAAGAGGATAGGAGGAGGGCTATCCAAGAGATCACCAAACACATCCCAAAGCTTGTAATCCCATATCAAAACAAATTTTTAATGGGGCCAACCTCTTTGATGGAAGTGGAAAAGACAATCATGGAAATGAAAACGGGGAAGTCCTTGAGCCCAAATGGTTTCACCACTGAGTTCTTCTAGAAGTGTTGGAAGGTCATTGGGAAGGACATTTGGGAAGTTGTGGAAGAATCACGAACTTCGGACTCCATGCTCAAAGCCTTGAACGCCTCCTTCATAGCCCTAATACCAAAGGAAAAAGAGACGAATATGACAAAAAATTTTAGACCAATTGCACTATGCAATGTCATCTACAAAATCTTCTCCAAACTTGTGTCCAACAGACTCAAACCCTTATTGAAAAAAATCATTTCAAAGGAACAGGGGGGTTTCGTGGAGGGAAGAAAAATCCTTGATTGGATAGTAGTTGTGCATGAAATGGTCCACTCCATGAAGCAATAAAAAAAAGGAGGCATGCTCATTAAATTAGACATGTCAAAGGCACACGATCGAATAAGTAGGCACTTCTTGCGGAAAATTCTTGAGGCTTTTGGCTTTGCAGAGGAATGGGTCCTTTGGATCTATGGGATGATATCCTCAGTCTTCTTTTCAATTCTAATCAGCGAGTCCCTATCCAAAACATTCAACCTGACTTGTGGTATCTAACATGGGGACCCCCTGTCCTCGCATCTCTATATCATCCTAGCGGAAGGGTTGGGAAGACTACTCCAAAAGGAGGTGGCTGAGAAGAAAATACAAGGGATATGACTAGAAGAGGAGGTAGACCTTGTGACCCACCTCCATTTTTTCAACAACAACCTTCTCATGGGGTTCCCCACTGTCAAAGAAGCCAGAGCTATCAGGCACGTGCTGAACATCTATAAAGAGGCCTCAGGTACAATCATGAACCTTTCTAAATCTTAATTTTTTTTCTTTAACACTTCTATCCATGTTCAAAGAAATATAGCCAGGATTCTTGGGTTTCAAAGATCTAGTCTCCCCTCCAAATATTTGGAAGCCCCGCTAATTGAAAAAGCCATCTAAACACTTCATGGAAAGAGCTGCTGGAAAAATTAGAAACAAAGCTAACCAACTAGACCCATATATTCTTGACTCTTCATGGAAGAATTCTTCTCATCAAATTTGTCCTTAGCTCCATGCCCCTGTATTTATTCTCTGTGTTTGGTAGTGCCGAAAGGAATCCTAAAAAAACTTAGGACTCTTCAGAGAACCTTTCTCTGGGCGGGTGCTACAAAAGTAAAAAAATGGGCCTTAATAGCATGGGAAAATTTATGTAAACCAAAGTCCTACAGAGGGGTAGGAATCAAGGACCCTTTGCATGTAGGATGCACCATAACAACTAAATTATGGTGGAGGTGGATCACTACCCTAGAGTCATTTTAGGCCAAATTATGGAAAAATAAATATGCTCGAGAGGTGGAGCTACAGGATCTTATCTGCATGGATGGGAATCAACCTGATTCACTCATTTGGAATACTGCCTGACATAATAGAGAGCTAGTCCAAAAAGAAATCTTATGGGAAGTGCATAATGGAAGTGTTGCCCTCTTCTGGGATGATTCATGGGAACAAATCCCAATCCTAGCAAATCAGGAAGGAATGGAACGTGCTAGAAAATCCATGACGGAAAAAGGTTGGACCCTGGTCCATTAGTATTGGAAGAGTTTGAGCTCCCCAGACTCGGAATTCAATAGAATTTGGAAAGATCTGGCAGACTGGCCATTTCATATGGACATAGAGTTCAGGAACCACATTAAAGTTGAACTCTCTCACAGACAGTTCAAAATAAAAAACGGGTTGGATATTATCGACTAGGAAAATAGAGGTGAGGGGACGTTCAAACTTAGAGATGCCTACTTACAAGAAACAAATTTGTCAGAAACAAACATGAGAAAGGACCGACAGGGCATCTTGCAACCTGGGATTTGGCCCAAAATTGCAACCTTTATGTGGCTGATCCTATCCAGGAAAGTGCCTACATGGGATGAACTAAGAAATAAATGGTACAAAGGGCCCTCCATTTCCATGTTATGCAGAGCAAAGGAGGAAACCCTCCCCTACCTCTTTTGTACCTATGGAGAAGCAAGAAGGATCTGGGACAATGGGGTAATGATGTTCCAGAGATCTAGGGATGAAAGAGACGGCCCAACAAGCCTAATCATCCAGTGATTAGTAGAACCATTAAAAAACCCCATCCTAAACAAAGCTTGGGAGATATTCCCAGGGATAGTGATGTGGAACCTGTGGAAAGAAAGGAACAAAAGAAATTTCAAACAAAATTCTCTCTCAATCCAGTTTGTATGGAATAAAATTAAAGAGAATGTGCGAGAATATATAGCTTTGAGTACCTGGTCAGTGGAAGACCGGATTTTACCTGTGGAGGAAGAAGACATTTTCAAACGCTGGAACTTAGAACTGGCCTTCCAAAAATCTCACAAATCTCCTCCCCTCAAAATAAAAAATACAAACCAAGATTGGAAGCTGCCGGAAAAAGGAACCATAAAGTTAAATTTTGATGGTGCATCTAAGGATAACCTTGGGAAATATGAAGCAGGGGGCCTTCTAAGAGATTCCAAGGGGATAATCTTGGCCATGTTCACCAAAAATATGGGGTATAATTCCAATAATGGAGTGGAGTTGGAAGGGATAATCGGAGGCTTGGACATGGCCAAACTCCAGGGAATAACAATTTTGTTGGTGGAATGCGACTCTCTCCTCATCCTAACGACTCTGAAACATTTGAGAGAGGGATCAAACCCAGAAAAAATCTTCATAAATTGGAGAATATCTCATGGTTGGACGCAGGTTGCTAGCATGATTCAACATTTCCAGGTGCTAATCCCAGCCCAGGTAAGAAGAAGCACCAACTCAGTGGCAGACTACTTGGCCAACGCATAAGTCCAACAGAGGTCTTGAACGTCGAGGTGGCATTTGGGGGACCCCACTAACTACACTACTTGGTAAGAATGATCCAAATTTATGAGTGGAACGAAATGAATAATAGACTGAATACAATAACATAGAGATACAGAGAAAAAAAACATATATCCAGTGAACAATAACTTCTATTGAATAAATAAAATAGGTTGAAACTGTAAAACTGCAGAATTGGAAACAACTTGCTCGAATGGTGGTAGCTATCTCTGAGAAGAGGTGTGGCTACTACGCGCATCCGTCTGAGCATAATGATCATAATGAGGCTCCAGAGGCCTTTTTAACATTACTCATGAATGCCAAAACCCTATACATCCAAAAGCCTAACCCTATGAGATGAAATGCCAAAAGTTATGTGGGCCCTGATGGGTAAGTTGGTACCTCAACTTCTCGGGGTCGTAACTTTTGCATACGACCTCTGTTTTAGGCGCGTGATAGCTCGTTGAAAAGGTCTTTTCGAGAAATACACATTCTGCCATCAAAATTTGACCATGTCTATAATTTTACTGTGGAAAGCCAAAAGAACACTATTTAGGGCCCCAAAACGGCCCTGGAAGTATATAAAGATATGCTGACATGAAAACTTCAAAAATAAGCCAGTTGGATTAGGTGGGAGGCCACCAATCTTCACCTGGTAGATGTGTAGGGCTTTAGACAACCCTAGAAGTGTAGAACCCATAATTACAAAGAAGTACAGAAAAACATGCTGAACTAATAACTGTCAAGATGAGCCAATTGGAATAAGTGGGTGGCCAACAATATCCACTTGGGTCAAAGAAGTCACGAGACTAAATGAAATAGACATGAGAAGGAACATGATGAGTTGGGATTAGGAGAAGATAACAGGTGGGGAGCCAAAAAAAGATATTGGGACAACAATCAAAAGGATGAGAGATCAGGACCCAACAGGCAAATTAGAGAAAGCCACTAGGTCCCATGATGAGACAGAGGAAAAAACTATCGATTTTGATGCTACGAGCACTTGACGAGATGAGAAGGATCATTCCTTATAAAGGTTCGACTTTCATACTGCCCAAACCAACTTTTTGTAGTAATTTGATGAGTAATAGAGAGGATGGTTGGATGGGTCGAGGCTTCTCATGCAACACACAGATCAATACGTTAGCAAAATACTGGAAGGAATGAGGCATATTATTGTAGATTGAGGAAGAGTATTGTCATCATAGGAAGGTGAGGAACAATAATGGGAGCTTGCGTAAGGTTCATATGGAGAATGTATTCATAAATATGGTAGTTACAAGAAGCAAGGTGAAAGGAAAACATGTACAACCTCCTCCTGGGTGATCCATGTGGCATGCATAATGGATCGATTCATTGCAAAGAGGAAAGGACATCGTGACCTTGGGATTAATACCCTCTACGGGCCTATCAATTTGGTAAATAAATTGGTTAAGAACTGATGCCCGAAGAATAGAAAGAAGACCACGTCTGAGAATTGGAAGCGTCAGAGGTGGCCAAAGAACGTCAAGACTCCTCCGTGATGCTCTTTCAATTTTAGCATAGGTAGCGGGGCTTGGGTCCAGACTGACCTCAGAAACAATAAGGATACACACTTCGAGGAAATAGAAATTAGGATTTTTAGAGCCATGGCCAGAAAGGGTGCAGGGAAGAAAGGAAAACAATCGAAACCCTCATCTTCAAAAGTCCCAAGAACCCATTCAAGGGTGGCTCGAGCAACATGGACAACCGATATGTGCTTCAAGCATGTGAGTACAAAGAAGGAAAGGCAACATGTTGTGGGCATTGAAGAAGCAGTGAGGTGCCAATGCCACTCAACCTCATACATAGATATATAAAGTGAAGTGAAGTACTGGGTGGATGACCCTAAATATACCCGCACTAGGGAAAATGCATATTTTCAATTGGTGGAAATGTATTGGATATTGAAATATATGGTTACCCAAGCCATGGAAAAGGCCAAAAAAGATAATGATAGAACCTTCCAAGCGATTGAGATACTTGATGACAAATTTGACCTCTTATGTCACTCGCAGTTTAGAATCAAATTCTGAGTCAGGCATGAGCCCCAACACCTAAACCCTCTGAGATCACGTGCCCGCTCAATTTAGATCGAGGATGAGGAGGACACAAATGGTGCAGATGGCAAGGTCGACAAAGGAAATTAACATATGGAATACCTTGAGGAGCACAAATATCGATGTATCGGGTTTTGATCTTTGTTCTCTGGTTTTTCTCTGCACACTTGTTTTTTCATCCTTATTCTTAAGAACTTTTGGATAATTATGATTTTGCCCCCCCCTTTTGCCTCAACTTAAGGGGTTTGTATGGAATGTTTCAAACTAGATAATGACATATAGTTTCTCTTTTGTAACAATGAGAGGGCTCGTTTCCATTTTGGCAACCCCTAGCAAAGAATCCCGTGCATGCCTCTTTTAGATATTCACTGAAGAAGGGTTCTGGTTTTTTGCTATGGCAGGCCCTCTTTGGCGCGAATGTACTTTTTGTGTTCATATATAGAAACATAAAGTCCTTTTTTAGAATAAAAAAAGAAAAAAAACATATTTACCTCAATATAGCATGACTTTTATGTTAATGGGAGTGTCTACAAAGGATAGTTGGCCTCCTACTAACATAATGGTTGATTGGTTATGGGAAGAGTATGCTTTCTTTACTTTGGCGTAGAGGCGCAATTCTCCTCACTTTAAACAAAAAACCTCCTCTTTTAGTATATATAGTGCTAAATGGAGTAAGTTAAAAAGTGGACAAACTCAACCAGTTTTAATTGAAATTATTCTCTAGATCCAATAGGAATTTTGTTGAAGTTATAGTTCCACCATGAGAACTTTGACCATAGAACTTTTCCCACGAGGTTTTAACTCATTTTAAGAAGATCCAAATAGTCAAAATTTCACAAAAAAGGGTGGATCAAGGTGTAACTTTACCTCACCAAAAAAAACAAATATACTAGTCGGGAAGGTTGAGTTTGTCCACTTTTTAACTCACGCCATGCTAAATAGTTATTTAAACATTCCCAATATAATTTAGTATAACATAATAATAATAATAATAATAATAATCTTCATTTTTTCAATGACATAATAACAATAATCCAATTTTTGGTCACAACCTAACTAGATACCAAATCGATGTATGAGACTCCCTTGTTTATGGGACAAGAGACCCTTTTAGTGTAATGATTTATACACTACCCTCTTGTTTTTTTTGTAAGTTAGAAGTTTTATATTACCTTCAAAAAGCCTAGAGCCAAATACATGTCATATAGCCTAGTGCTTGGACTACCAAAAATGGAAACTAGTTCTAGCACAAGGTCCCATATATCATTAGAAGTATGCCCCAAGGGATATAAGTAAAATGTCTAACAATGTCGGATAAGATACATTGTTGTTCTAGATTAAAATCTAGCTTGAAAAATACACATACTAGAAATAAGAGATAAAAAAAAAAAACATGATTTGATTGATAAATTAAACACCAGACTGACCGTTGTTTCCAACATCACGAGGAGGAACTGGCCCGGCTGGAGCGCATGCACACCAACGAGAGAAAACTGGACAGTGTTGAAATGTTTGTTGTCCTGATAACAAGTCTAGGAGAGTTACCAACCTACGTTCCATCATCTCATAGCGGTAATGATGTTCCACAATGTCCGAGCGAATCTCAAAGATTAACTGAAGTTGGTCATTAGATAACCGGCGTGGAGAATTCTCTACTTGAGTCCCACTAGAATCGCTCGTTGGAATATGTGAATTGCTTCCTATAACATTATTGTGAGCCAAAGGCACCACAACCTCAAGTGGGGAATGCCTTACTAGAGGCAAAGCATGGGCTTCCATGTTTTC
>ML806430.1:0-38123 GCA_009831015.1 Picea engelmannii
CAACATGATGTATACTATCCATCCATGGGTGTTGTATCTGCATGTGCATTTTCCTTCATGTCCAAATAACTTCATCAATCTTGTGGTCCAAAACCCATGACTAGGGTTGACATCAATGACAACAACCAATCTTCCAACAAGATTCACCCGCCATCCTTAGCTCAACATAGGTGGATACTGACAGCCATAGACTACTTCACCAAATGGATTGAAGCATTCCCTACAAGGAAAGCTACTGATAATGTTATCATTCAATTTTTAGAAAGCAATATTTTGTCTAGATTTGGTTGTCCAGTCAATATCATTACTAACAATGCATCAACATTCAAGTCCAAGAGAATGGATAAATTTTGCAGTGACTATAACATAAATCTTGGTCATTCCAAAACTTATTACCCATAGGGTAATGGGTTGGTTGATTCATCCAACAAAAGCTTGACCATAATTATTAAGAAGCTTCTACAGGAAAATGAGAAAGATTGGCACAAAAATCTTATCTATGCATTATGGGATGATAGGATCACCACCAAAAGTTCTATTTCTACATCACCTTTTCATATTGTATATGGTACAGAGGAAGTTTTTCCTACCTCATTAGGATTGCCAGTAATGAGACTGCTTCATGAATAGGAAGCTAAACCAAATGATTCTCTAAGGAGGATAAACCAATTAATCCATGTGCAACAAATGAGAGAACAAGTCTTCAACAATTCACAACTGTACCAAGATAAAATGAAAAGAGCCTTTGGCATGCATATTAAGGAAGGTGATTTCAAGGTGGATGATTTGGTACTGAAGTGGGATGTAAGGAATGAAGACAAAGGGAATCATGGAAAGTTTGATCATGTTTGGTAGGGACCATTCAATATTCTTGCATACCATGGGAACAATGCCTTTTTGCTGCAGGAGCTCAAAGGAGATCTCATTGGTGGATGACCTGTGAATGGTAGGTTTTTCAAACACTATCTTGCTTAAAAAAAACTCAGTCTCTCCATTTCATTGTAAATAACCATTTTATTTTCAGATGAAGCATTTCAACTAAATAATCAACAGAAAATTGAAGCTCGAAGTGAAGGCCATAATTTTATGTTGAGTTTAGTCAAAGTTGTGTCAAGAAAGTCTTGTAAATAAGTTTCTTTGTCAGTTTAAAGTCTTTGAGTCAAATAAATCCCAAAGGCTAGGAACTTGTTCTATTGTTCTTTTCTACTTCACTGGGATGATAACATTCCCATTGGAGCCAACTGTTAGCACCATGATTTTTATAGCTATAGTTAGAGGTTTGTCCAAAAAATTTCAAAGTCATGCCATGATCCTAGGAAAATAAAGACATTCCTAGATGAGTCATAGTTAGTGTGTCAAGGTTTATGAGGTCGGTGATCAAATAAAGTATGGCTTGAAATATCAGTAAAGGGTTTAGACATAAGTTGGTTTAAAGGGTGTATTGTCTTTTTCATAAAACACTACCACAAAGGCAAAAAATTCAAGAGTGTAAAGATTATCATTATCAAGTTGTAAAGTTCTAGATTCCTAAGTGTCGAGTCATGTTAAAAAATGGGAAATTATGTACCAAGGTCGAATCAAATGGTTAGGGTGAATTTCATGTCAAAAGATATTATGGTTGATCATTACCTAATCATGAGGTTATAAAAGGGAACAATCATGGCACTCCATATGATATGTATCATTGCAAACTTCACTCCAAACTTCAAAGGTGTACCCATTGCGCAAGTTCGATGCACAAATCTTTAAACTTTCCTTAAAACATCTTGTTGTTATGGATATTCCTTCCCTTTTCATAATTTAGTTCCTTATCCATTCTAGCATAAATATTGGCCACCTTTTGTTTTTTCTCCATCGCCTTCAATACTTGTGCGTCATCCATAGCCTCTCCAACAAGCTCCAAATCCATCTACTATGCAAATATTGTGTACTACCAGTCACTACGTAAATCTGCCACTATGTTTTTGCTGTGTATCCTCCATTTCTTTCAATAATTGTTCAAGAGCCTTTCTTGGAGCCCATTGAAAATTAGCTTCTGGAACAAGTTTGTTTTTCACATAATTAAATTTATTTCTTTTGAGCTAAATCGTTGTTGTTTGTTGTTGTGCTGAGTTTTCTACTACTGTTTAATGTTGCACCGAGTTTTTCGCTGCAACAAGTTTCCTACCTCTGATTTATTTGTTGTGCAGATTTTTCTGTTGCTATATGTTCCTTCACACTGTGCAAAAGTCATTATTCTCATTCACCGCACAGAAGATATTTCTCTCGTTTGTTGTTAGAGGTTACTGTTCCCTTTTTTGTTGCATAGAGGTTCTTGCTCTCGTTTGTTGTTAGAGGTTACTGTTCCCTTTTTTGTTGCATAGAGGTTATTACAATCTATTGTTGCCAACCTGCAGTTCACACAAAGTTGACATATATCAAGATCATGAAAACTCCTCAATGAAAAAGAAAGAATGTAAGAAGCGGGAATGTCGTGAGGTTTGAGACAGAGAATTTAAAGTTGGTAAAAACATACCCGACGATTAGAGTTTCATTTGAACAATCCAGATGCGTAAGATTCTGTGAAAAGTTTCAAGGGTATAATGCGCAACTAACTAAGAAATTTTCTCTTAACTTTAATGGTGTCAGTGCAACTATTGCAGGGATCACTTTTCAAGTGTCATAGGAAACCAAATCAACTACGACTAAGATTCCTATGTAGGGAGAAAAATGGTTTAAAGGTATTCCATTAGATAATTCATGTTATATTGATTTTCTCAAACCTGAATTCAAAAATTGGAAGATTGGTGCCATCATTCCCAGTAAATATCTTTTGGAACCTTTTGGGAAGCTTCTCAGGATAATATGAAAATACTTTACTTGTGAGGGTAGGTTTAACAAGGTACATCAATACCACATTAGGATCCTGATGCATTTCACAAGGATAAGTCCCTTAAACTTACCTTTCTTCCTATGTAGAAGCCCAGGAAAAATGGCAGATAGTGTCCAAGCCAAAGCTGACCAACCAGAGAGTAGCCTATTCCATTTTTCCTTGATAAATTTGTTGGTGGTTGAAGAGCTTGGAAATTTAAACAAGGATTTGGGATCCTTCTTGACTTCAACAAACATTTCCCTGGATCCTAAAGAAGATACTCCCTTTTCTGCTAAGAAATCAACATCTCATAGTTCAGGGGTAAAGGAAGGAGGTGTTGCTGAAAGGGGAAAAGGAAAATAAATTGAGAATTCATCACTTGGTTATCCAAGTACACCACACACCATCTCATCGGCTAGGAGGTTTCCCATACCTACAATTCAGACAGAGTGTGTTGAATTCGCATCCTAAGAGATTGATGAAAAATAGGTGGAACCAGGTGAGAAAGATGCAAATATCAAAGAGATGCAACAACGCCTCAAGAAAAATCAACATATTATAGACCAAATCTATTAGGAGAACATAGAATTGAAGAGGAAGCTAACAGAAAGGACTCTTGAAGCACAAACACTACAGAGTAAAGCAGGTCAAAGATATCCTACCTCACCAACATGAAGAGAAAAGAATATAAAATGGATGAAGAAGCAACTAAGAGATGCTCAAGATGAGATCATCAAGCTCAGGGAGGAAAAAAGAATATCACAGGAAGGGATCATGAATCATTACAAGAAATGTAGACCAGCTATAGACGATGCATGTGTAACCATCTCTGATTCTCAATCCAAATTGAAGAGGAATGTAGTTTTTTTTAGATAGGTGAGAAGTTTAAAGAGCCAAAACTTGTCATTGAGAAAATAAAACAGGAACTTACGACTACAAGTGATTGGATAAATATGTTAAGGATAAACTGAATGATCCCATCCTTTGCTGCCAACTGGAATCGCGCGAACAACCTCAACATGAAGATCCGTTGTGAGAAATAGTTATGCAAATACCGCAACTAACATTTGCGCAACAAATACCCGAATTCTTTACGCAAAGGCGACATGGTTGTCCAATGGTACACATGATGACTCATCGCAACCAGATGGTTGAAATTCGCTCAATAATGTTTTCTTGTAAATGATATTTCGGTTATGTTATGACTGGAAAACCAAATTTTCTATTTTTTGGTAAATTTTGTAGAGGTTGTTATTCTCTTTGAAAGGAACTAGATCCATAACTCTAGGAGGTAGTAGTTTGACTCCTAGCAAATAAGTGTAGCTTTATTTTTCTATATATGTGAACTATTTTGATGTAAAAAGGGTGGGCAAAAGTATAGGCATTTTGATCCTCAATGTAATTTTCTGAATCTAAAGGAAACACAAATGCAGAAGTCCTAAATTCCTTATGAAAAAGATTCTAATGGTGGTGATCTGAAGATTGTAGCCTTCTTTGTATGTATTCCTTGTGTACTTATTTTCATCTGCACTTTTCTTCTCTTTAATTGGTAAATTAAAAGTCTAGAATTCATCTAATGGTGCTCTAGACTTAACTGATTTAAATTATATGTATCTTCTTAACTAAGATCATAATTCATCCTTTATGATACTTTGATTCTGTTATGTGTTTCTTTTATTTTTTCACCCTACATAATCAAAATCAACACTGAAGTTCATCACCTTGTTTATCCTTTGTTCGTTTGAGGAGTTCTACCTACCAGGCATTGCTTTCTTTTGTTTTCAGGGGTTTACTCCATAGCCTTAGAAATCCTATACCTTTTTTCGAGCAAGCCTTGAAAAACCTATCTCAAAATTCTAAATCTAGCCATCATTTCAAAGAAACTTGTCTATCAGAGATCAAGTCTCAGAGAGATCCCTCTCTATATTGGAAAGGATAGTTTTCAGTCTTAAATTTGGTTTTTTGGTTACCTTTGTAGATTGTTTCTTCAGCCCAACAATTTACTCAACATTAATGGTTACCTCACACCCACTCACCGATCAACGGTGCATATTGTTCCTTAGATTTCCTCCTGTCATAGTTTCCCCCCTCCAGTACCGATCTAGGAGGATCTCAGTGGCCACCCACATTTTTCAATTGGCTCAAACATCGTTTTGTCAACTTACTATTTTAGCAGTTTTTTGAGTCCCAAACTTTCAGGGCCTAAACAATGTTTTTTAATGATAGAGAACCTCAATGATATGTAAAGGCTTTTATTTATTCCCCTAAATTAATCTCCTCATCAATACCCTTCCAACGAGCTATCGTGCGCCCTAAACAAAGATCATATGCACAAATTATGACCCCGAGAAGTTGATGTACTAACTTACAGGATCCAGATTATTTTAGGCATGAAATAAGAGAAGAGATATAATAAATAAATGTAAAGAGATATATCAGATATCCAATAATATAATAGATACATATCAGATGTATATAAAAGGAGGCACAAATATACAATAATACACAATTTCTATTAATGAGTGAAATGTACAGAACTGCAAAATTATAGAGTGAAAGACTCGTTATAATGGTGGCATCTTATCTCTGAGAAGAGATGTGATGGATAGACTCATTCAAAAGAATATGATCATTACAATGAGGCTCCAAAGGCCTTTTTAACATAAATAAAATAAAAAACCCTAACCCCAAAAGATAAAAAGCCAACAGTTTTGTGGACCCTGTTTTGGGTAAGTTCGGTGTATCAACTTCCCGGGGGCGTAACTTTGGCATACGATTTCAGTTTGGGGCGCACAATAGCTCGTTGGAACGGTATCGATGAGGATCTTAATTTTGGGGGATCAATCAATGCCTTTTATTTTAATTTAGGTTCCCTATAGCAAAAAATCATATTTTAGAACCCGAAAAACTGCTAGAAATAGTAAATTGCCAACAAATTGTTTTGAACCAGTTGGAATAGGTGGGTGGCCACCGATATCCACCTGGATCATTAACCCAATGGGGCCCACATGAATTTTGGTGCTTCATCTCCTAGGTTTACGTTTTTGGATGTCTAGAGTTTTGACATTCATGTTTATTGTAAAAAGGCCTTCAGAGCCTCATTGTACTCATATTCTTGTGAATGAGCATAGTAGTCACATCTCTTCTCAGATATAAGCTACCACCATTCCAAAAATCTTGTTTTCAGTCTAAATTTTACAGTTTTCAACATATTTATCATTTAATAGAAGTTAAGTTTTACTGTATCTCTGTGTCAATACTATAAATATGTGGTTTCATTTCATTCCACTCATAAATCTGGATCAGTGGTATCAAAGTGGTTTTCTCAATGTCGTTCTTTAATGCATGTCCCCGACATGGTCAGGGTGTAGAGATTTGGGTCTCGAGATTTTTTCTCTTGAGGACAACTTCTCTCACATGCCCAAGAAACCGTCCATGGCAGACGAAAAGAAGGACGACAGGACATGAGATCCTTTCAAAATGTTTCTCGAGGAAGCCCTTGAGTGACATAGGAACGAGATGATGGAACAATTTGCACAAATCCTTCGATTTTTGCCGACAAGTGATGCATCCACCTCAAATAGAGGCACCACCCCCTTCAAGGTACAGATCAATTTTGATATTCCTATATTTGAAGGTCAAATAGATGCAGATGTCGTAGATAAATGGTTAAACCTTCTAGAAGGGTATTTTTCTATCCACAAATTTTATGATAGAGAAAATATTACATTTGTGCTCCTCAAGGTCATCCCCCATGTAAAATATTGGTGGGATACTTTCTGTGAGAAAAAGGAAATAGAGGGATCCACATTATTTGCAGTTGCACCCACTTGGGGTTCCTTCAAGGATGTTACTAAGGAACAATACTACCTTGTTGGAAGTTATGACAACTTGTATACAAGATGGACCACACTGCGGCAAGAAAGAGACCAAATAGTGCAAGAGTTCACCAATGTATTCCATACCTTGCGCACCAAGCTGGGTATCAAATATTATGAGCGAGATCTGGTGCTCAAGTATCACGATAGTATGCATAGATACATCCAGAGATAAATGGATTTTTTGGACATCTCATCCTTGTGTGCGACCTATTGATATGCCATCAAAATTGACTAGAAGCTTAAACAAAATATGCGATAGTTTGGGCCTGGGAATCCCTCATAGAAGAAGAAAGGCAAGGGAAACCACAACCCATAGAAAAAATGACATAGAAAATATGGGAAACCTCAGGACAACCAGTCCAAGCCACAAGCAAAGAAGGACAATGGGAAGACGAAGAAAGATACCAAGAAGTGGTGTGACTTCCAAAGAGCCCTTGTCATAACACTGTTGATTTTCAACCAAAGAAGTAATTGGTGGCTGAGGTAAAAGCTTCTAAATCATATGCGGGTTCCAACTCTGAGTCAGAACTAGAAAATGGAAGAAATATCATCGATGCAGAACCTAGTTCCATCATTTCTACCACCAAGATCCATCCCAGTGAACTTGATGAGACATAGGAAGGCAAGCACCTCTTTTATTCACAAATGTGGGTGAAATACACTATGCTACACTTCATCATTGATAGAGGTATCTAGAAGAACTTTATCTTAGCATAGATTGTCAAGAGGTTAGCCCTGTGGACAACTCCACACTCACAACCCTACACCATTAGATGGCTCCATCAAGGAATTGATCTTCACGTAAGCCAATAGTGTTTCCTATCTTACGACATCAAGCCATTCAAATATGAGGTATTGTGTGATATTTCTTCTCTGGATGTTTATGATGTTCTTTTGGGCCAACCTTATTTATGGAAACGTCGTGTTGTATATGAGTCTAGGCCTCGCAGTGTTATTATTACTTTGAACGGGAAATTGTACAGGATACCCGAGGTAGTCCCAGCTAGTGTTATTTCCTTGATCTCTGCCAAGCAATCCAGGAAGGTCATTTCTCAGATCGGGAAGTTTGTATTCTTTGTGATTCACTCTCAGAGTGAGACAAAGGTTTTAGCCACATCCATGGCCTCCACGACTGACCTCTCCACACAACAGAAGAAAGTGGATAAGGTCATGGAAGAATACAAAGACATCTTCTCATCACCTATTGGGGTACGTCTAAACTATCAAGTCAAGCATCCCATCGATATGACCCATGGTGCACCACTACCCAATGGGTCAGTCTATCAATGCTCTTTTCTATAAAATGACGAGATCAAGCATCAGATCCAAGAAATTCTCCACAAGGGGCACATCCAACCCAACTCATCACCTTGTGGAAGCCCAACAGTGTTGTTGCAAAAGAAAGATATGACCTGGTGAATATACATTGATTACCAGGACCTAAATTTATCTAGGAGGATCTTAGTGGCCACCCACCTTTTCCAACTGGATCAAAACATTTTTTTGGCAACTAACTATTTTTAGCATCTTTTCGGGTCCCAAACTTTTGGGGCTATTTTGAGGGCCTAAACATTGGTTTTTCATGGTCGGGCACCTCAATGATAGCCAAAGGATCTGATTGAGCCCCCTAAATGAAGATCATCATCAATACCTTTACAACGAGCTATTTTTCACCCTAAACAAAGATCATATGCAAAAGTTACGACCCTGAGAAGTTGATGTACTACATTACCCCAATGGGGCCCACATGACTTTTGGCACTTCATCTCCTAGGGTTAGGTTTTTTATGTCTAGGGTTTTGGAATTCATTTTTATTTTAAAAAGGCCTTCAAAGGCTCATTGTACTCATCTTCTTTCAAATGAGCTTAGCCATCAAATATCTTCTCAGAGATAAGTTGCCACCATTCTAGCAAGCTTGTTTTCAATCTGCATTTTACAGTTTTCAACATATTTCTTATTGAATAGAAGTCAAGTTTTAATGTATCTCTATTATTGTTCATTGTATCTCTGTGTTAAAATTATAAATTTTTGGTTTCATTTTGTTCTGCTAATAAATCCAGATCAAGGACTGCAACTCACTCCGAAAGACACCCCTATGATGAACGATCGAGATATATCATCTTACAGATCCGAGAGATCAGTTTTAAAGTGAAGGCCTAAGGGCCTCCATTCCCAACTAGAACCACTCTTTTCTTGTCGAACAACCAAATTTCGACACATATCATCCTCCAAGTATGCTTATTTCCATGTTGGAATCCTCTTCACCTTGACCACTGAGATGTCACACCACGTCACCATGACATCTCCATTATCTCTCCTCCTGCTCAAATCACACTAGATCTATGACTGAGAACATGGGAATATTTATCTCTCTATATATATGATCCTCCTTCGCTCTTGGATTCCCTCCCATCAGAGTGTCTCAACTTCAGGCATCCAAGGTCACTTTGACCCTTAGACTCTGAAGACACTCACCACAATGGATCCAATGGCCCAAATCTCTCTAAAGCCACTCTCTAATGGATCAACGGCTATCAGATTCCCTCGTTGTTAGAATCCATACAACGTTGCACTCGAACATACCTATGGTAGTGTCCTCCAACCAATGGTGGATATTTTTTTATCCTCATATCCAATGGTCATCAATTAAGGGTGACCAACCAAACACTTAGGCCCAACAAGGGCCCACCAGATCACTTGACACATCCATCTACTAACATGTGGAAATGGGGGGCATATCACAAGATGACATTTGGCAAGGTACAAAGGATGATGATGCATCAACTGCACATACGGACTGGGTGTTTGATGTGGTGATAAAAATTACACAAGGTGCAAATCCACATGGTTCCATGACTTCCCGTGTTTCATGCACATGTCACAAAGGTTTGGCCTTTGTTTATACATTGTTCATTTACCTTTCCCCAAATGCATGTGGGATAAATATTTACGCATTTCATAGATTAATGGTGGATAACCCACTTAGAAGCTCGATCAACTATGATTGTTCATTGGTTTCCTTGCTAGGCATACTGTCAATTCAGAGGCTCGCATCACAAAGGGGAGGCTAGTTGAGATGCTAGGGCCATGATGGATCACTCGGGCACTATTTCCACGATGTTCTCGAAACCGTTACACCTCGACATTGTCTGATAGCCAATAATTAATTCAAGAAATACCACCAGAATTTTTGTAACAGGTCCCTTCAAGGCCCGACATTGTAAACCTAGGGCTATGATACCAATCTGTGACACACCCAAAGAAGCAAACCCAAATTTTCTTTTCTGTTCTTTTAAATATGACTTTCTCCATGCTTAGATTGAAAACATACCCACTCCTCTGGTATCTCTAAACTTTCCCTCTTGGGATATTTTTCATTTCTTATATCAATTAATTAAATGAAGAAGCACAAAATATACACATGCATTCATCAAGATTCTTGTTAACTGTAAAAATAAAATATTAACATGTCATACATGAAAATAAACAACAAACAATATTAGTACAACCACATCATATCTCATAGATAATAATATTACACAATAGAAATAAATATACACCAGAGAAAACCATGACAGAGAGAGCACTTATCCTTATTAAATCAATTACCAATTGACTGGATACGAATGATGTTCCACCCAACCATAGAAATTGTTGTTCCAAGTCTCAACAAAAACTCACACTTGAGCTAGGCCTATGAATCCACAGAACGGTTCCAGGGTTTCACTCAACTTCCCAAACCAATAAACATTCAAGATCTCACAAGTTTCTCAACACACAATCTGAATGACACCAACTCTCTTCTTCCCAGCATTCACAACCCAATATAATGGACTCCCTTCGTTTCCATGTAGTCCATTAGGTTATCAACCTCCTTCCAGGGATACAATGCATATGATCAAGAATATCCATGTTGGGACTCTTAGGATTCACAGTTGTGAACAAAACTTAATACTTGCCAATGCATCTTAGGCATGCAAACATTAATTCATGGTTGGAATACACCAGTAATTACTACAAACAACAATATTGGTTTCATCCTCAACAATTCACCCCCATGTCCCAATACAAGAACAAGAATTAATGAGGAATGATAAATGAGCAATAATGAAGGAAAGTGTGAAAGAGGGAATGAAGAAGAACCCCCAAAAATCCCACAAGATGGGTTTATATATTTACATGAGAAATCAAGAACCACATGGCTTTCCTCCAAGAAGCTCATGTAACCACCTCTCTCCATTAGAACAATTATGGGTAAATAAAAATACAATAAAATGACTTATCCCCTTAATCCCCCTCTCTCGTGGAATCATAGCCCCCTATAACTCTTGTCATTGACCATCTAGCAACCAATGATGTATTTTTTTATTAATGATGATCAAAGTATTACATTTCCTAGGCACTTTGGCCTATTTCAATTGTTTGGGTTCTCTATCCTTTCATCAAATAAACCAAAATATATTATTTAACATGTGGACTAAAAAATGGGGTATTACAAATTTCCTCTAGGTACCTATTATGCGAGTTTACTAGCAAATATGAGAAAAACCTGTAGTTTATATCTAATTTGTGAACTATATAATAGTCAAACTAATTAGTAGGGTTAGGGAATCATAATGTTATTGCAACCCAGGAAACAAAGTACAAATAACATGCAAACTAAGGTAAAGCTCAATCTATAGATGCAAAAATGATACAACAAGAAAATAATGAACTCTTTTATACTAGTGGATAGACCTTTTGAAAGAAATTGGGGAGAGTGGAATGATGCATATGGTCTCCACCATGCTTCTTGGGAGGGTCCTTTAATCCAAGATGAATATCTCTCTTCTTTAAAAACTCTAACGAAATGCTTATGAACTGAGATTGATGAAGCTCAATAAATCATGTGGCTATGAGAAAATGAGGTGAATAAGAGGGATTATGATCTCAAATTAATCTCAACAACATAACCTTGCACTTCAATTTTTTTTTGAATGGTTCCCCCTGACCCTGTATTTATAGTGAAGATGATCACCTGGAAAAATCTTGTTCTGAATGTGAAAAGGATTTTTTTGGAGTCAACTGAAGGATGTCGATGTGACATTCAACTACAACTGTAGTGATTTACCTTTAATACGAACAATGATGAAGGCATGTCTGCATTATATTGTGTCACTGGTCATAGTCTTGATGTGTCTAACTGACTTGCATTACTTTCAAAGGAAAATCCATGCAAGTTGCAAAAAAGTCAACAAAGAAAATCACACAAGTGCATAAAACCACTATTATAAATTGTTTTATTCACTTCTTGAAGTGACGTTTAATATCCATAGGATACCTTTGTTATACTATATATTTATCCACTAGCGATGTTTTTTCTGATTGCTTTAATATCTCTATGAGCGAGATTTAGGTGATAAGAGTGCCCTACTATCTCCTTCTCCTTTTCAGTTGTGCTAGTGTTGCATTAGGACCCTTCGATGCATGCACCTTCCATTTATGATGAAACTTTGTTTCGACTTGGTTTTCTCTATATGTTTTAGCTTGACCCTAATTCAACGATGGTAAGGGCTCTTTCACAGTCTCGTGTGATTAATGGTCCTAATTTGTTTTATTTTTCATTTTATATTATTTATGATCTTATATATATAATAATAATAATAATAATAATAATAATAATAATAAATTAAAACAAAATCACAAAATCATTGCGTAGGAAACACGGGGTATTTCATGAGGCCACGATTCCTCCCCCCATGACTCTAAGAGATAAAAATAAAATAAAACAAAAAGATATATTAGACCATACCCAGCTCATTCTTCTCCTATTTTTTTTTCTCTCAAGGTTTTTATGAAGATGTCTAAACACGACCATGTTTCCATGGATGAAGGCTCAAAGGATGTATCCATGGGTCCATGGATGACTACCTGAAGGGTGTGTCCATGGCCACCATGGATGGCCTCTTTTCTCCTCTACATAGGTAGCCTTAGATCCTTTCTCTCTACAAATGACGTGACTATGGATTGAGGAGGGAAAAAATGGTGGTAAACCATATTAGAAGGGTCATGACCAGTGGCTTGGTCTTTGATGTGTTTATAAAGTGGAATATGACTGTAGAGTGGTAATATTTTTCCTCCATCATGGGCTTGGTCTTGGTTGTGCATATGAGAATTGGTTTGTTGGTCCAACAATGTTGGTTAGTAGTGGAGGGTGCGTTCATGGCCTCCTTGCATACATGGCCATGGAAGCAATATCGAACCCCTTGGGGCCTCAGAAATGGTGGCCATGGCCAACGACCTCCAAGCTTGGCATGGCATGACATGGCCATTCCCACCTTGCACACATAGAAAAACAATTTGTTTTTTGTTTTTTTTCAACAAAGTTTTAAATTATGTTTTATTTTTTTGTTATATACATACATACATACATACATACATACATACATACATACATACATACATACATACATACATACATACATACATACATACATATATATATATATATATATATATATATATATATTATAATTTCCATTTTTATTTATAAAAGAATGTAAATCCTAGGTTTTATTTAATAATAAGTAGATCTATCAATATTAAAATCAAATTTCATTCTTTTTTAACATATTAAAGAATTTTTGTTACATATATAGCTCATTTGACTCTAAATTTTTGTCTCTATCCCTTGTACAAGTGAGGCCTTTCATAATTATGCAGGTGACCTCTACATTTGGTTTAAATCTAGTGAATAGATGGCTTGGAAAGAAGTACATGATTCTTTTCCTACTGGTTCTCCTATTCTATTCTAGGTTTTCTAGGTAGTCCCTTAGTGTATCTCACTGGTAGAATTATCTACCATGTAATATGGAACATAGTTCCAAATTGCAAGCCCTCCTCAAGCTTATGGGTTGTCCATTTATGGGCTACTTCTCTCTTTGTAACACAATTTGTATTACATTTTAGTTGTAGTTACGTAGACCCTAGGCACCAATTTTTAAACAAGGGCTCTGATACCATGTGTAAGACCCTTCACAAGGGTTTAAGATTATAGACTTTGTACTAAATTTCTACTATAAACGAGTGGACATTCTATGTATATTTAGAATGGTTATGAACTTGTAAAATATTTCCATTATAAAATTTAGACTTGTTTCTCTTTTTTTATGCAATCAAAAGAATTTCTATTTATTTCCTATAGTATGCAAACTTTCTTTTACAACAATTTCAATTTCAATTTAGAATCACAACATAATTCATTTAACAGTTTCATAATTTAACAATTTAACAATAAATGATAAGATTTATGATAAGGACGGGAATATCTCTTGTATTTGATTTAGTCCCTTGATGTAGCTCCAATTAGGTTCCCTCCTCTACTAATTGGAATGCCCAAATTGGATTTACCTTTCAACTAGCTAGTACCTGCCTCTCCAACTCCCTAACTCTAGGAAAACTTCAAGGTTTATTATCCCTCCGTGCCCAAATCTATAGAACAACACATCCCACCAGTATCTCCAAAATTCAATCTCTCTCACATTTCAGAGTTCATAGAGTCCATAGTTTTTCACTTCGTAGGTTCTCCTTCCCTTCGACCCAATATTTTTCCCAAATCTCGTAATCCACTCTCCTTTCCCCAATGTTCATTTTATCCTTCACTCCCATCACCTTCCTAGTCTCCTCAGGAAGGTCCTAGGAAGGTCAACTATAATAAAATAATCCTTCCGTGATAGCCATCTAAGATTTATTCCCTAACATGCTATCTATATTACTAAATGCAATTCAATTTAGTAATGTGTGTACTAATGATAACAACCATCAAATCAAATGCATAATTCATGTATTCTCACAAATCCCATGATGAATCAATCAATAATTGTAACAACCCAATTAGATTAATTAATGATCATAATTAATTAAGGTAAATTAAATCATTAGTGTACTAAAAGTAAATTTATTTAATCATCAATTTATCTAAGTAATTAATTATTGAAATAATTAGATTTTATCATTTTATTTATTTATTATTTGAACTAAGTAATGTAACAAAAATAAAATGGGAAGATTTTATTTAGGAGAGGATTTGATTGGAGGGGAGAAGGAGAAACCGGGAGGAGAAGAAAGGATACAAAATTTCTTTGTGGTTTTTTACTAGTGGACTGGAGTTGTTGGGATTTCAGGCTTAGGGGGCCAAGAAATCTAATTTCCTGGAGCTACAGAGCTGGAGAGGATTTGTTCCTATCTAGCTAGGAGGATTCATTTTTAAGCCAATTCTCAAGACAAGTGATCAACAGGAAGAAAGAAAGGGGCAAATTGAAAAGGGAAAATTTCTCTTCAACATGTATTTCAATGATTTTACTTATTGTTGTTTTTATGTAAATACAAGTTAAAAATGCATACCTATAACCTTAGATTTATTTGTTTATATATTAGAAGAGAACCATAAATTAGAACCATAAATGTGATATTAGATTTACTTGATGAATATACATACATAATTTAGAGAAAAAATTTATTGTTAAAACTCTAAACCCATGATATAAGGGATGAGGCTCTACAATAATATATACTAATATAATACCAATAGTTCATCGGTCAAAACAATTTAATACAAATTGAAAAATACACCAAGGTCATCATAAATACATCAAGAAAATATTTAATACACAAAAGGGACTAAGAGAGACACTAAGTTTACATTTCTAATTCTCGATAGCACTCTCAACTAAACTGAAGCCCCCTTCCTTCTTAATCTACTTCCATCTTCCACATCCTATATTTTCCTTTACTCAACTATCCTAGAGTGTCAACTATATTCATCTAACTCCAGATAGAAATTGTAAGTGGAAGTGTCAACTACCTTGACCAAGCTTACCCAACAAGAAACATGAATTTTACATCACATGTATGTGGGATTTTGGCTTAACATAAATCTCTCATGAGTCTAGGTTTTGGAGGATAAATGGTGGGAAATAACTCCACCCATCCTGATAGAACTAGGTTCAACACCTTATCATTGACCATATTGTGGTGTTATTGTTGTTCTAAGATATTTTACATTGGATATTTAATTTGGGAAACCATGTTTCCTGTAAAACTTGCACTTTCCCAAATATCATATCAACGCATTGAACCAATAAATAAATAACAGAGTAGTGCTTCCTATTATCACCCAAAAATGGTACACCTATGGAAAATCACAAGGTCATTGAAATACGCCTCAAAATAGTATGGGCACCATTCATTCGACCCATTCCACTTCATTCCACCTCAACTTGATATAAGGAAACACATATCCAAAACTCATCACCTAAGAATTCCAATGCACATTTTACCCCCAAAATGTTCATTCCCTTGTAGAAATCACCCCCAAAAGTTGAAAGGGATTGAAAAAGCTTCGTTTTTTTTACTATTTTTGCTTGTAATTTTCTAGAAAAGTAAAATACCTAAAAGTGGACATATCTAAACCCTAAAAATAGTTGTTAAACTTGATATGGTCAAAAAATATTTATTTATTATGACCATGTCAATGGGGGTTTAACCACTATTTTTCTTATAAAAATCGAGAGATCTCTCCATTTTCATCATCCATCCACATGTAAGAACATGATGTTGTAATTTCCCTAGAATTCAAGAGAAACCATTTCTCTTGATAACACTTGTGAATCATCCAAGATACTTATAGCCATATGAGAGGGGATCTACCATGCACTAGGGAAGCAAAATCTCCTCCCAAGGAGGAGGTCTTAGATACACTTTATCCAGGGATCTTCTTCATAGGTGATATTGTACTTGGCCTCCTACTGGTAATGGAAAAATTCTTTAATTCTTCATAATATTTCCTTTCAAGTTTTATTTATTTTTATTATTATTATTTATTTCCTTTCGTGAATGATGCAAGATTTAGGGTAAAATATCTAATTAGAGTTAGGGTTTTTAGTTCTCTTTTCCATACTTTGTCTATATCTATAAAACAACCTATAGATCTATATGTTTGCACACCCTTGATATAGATTTCCACCAACAATTCCTAGCATACCATTTCTCATTTGATTACATGACGTCTGTCACTTTAGTATCACACTTATTTGACTATCACATAGCCCATTCAACATGTAGGTTTATTTATGACACAATATCATACATAACCATAAAACTATTGATATGTGATTTCCATGTTACTCATTGATGAATAATGTAAACCAACTAGATATTCATCATGTGCATGGTACTTAATGAATTGTTAAAACATTTCATTCAAACTAGTATCCATGTACCAAAATTTTTCATTTAAAACTTGCATGTTAGAATTAAATCGCACAACATCCATCATTAATCACATAAACAATAACTATTCATAATACTCACATAAATGTAGATCCACATGTCTATATACTAAAGTTACATCATTCTAACCATGTTCCATAGATAATAAGCAAGGAAATACAAGTAGGTCATAATGTAGTTTAGCTTCCTAAGTCAAAATCGGGAAATATAGACCATGTGCACAAATATGTTGGTTGACCCTAATTACCTAAGTGTTACTACAAAATATAATAGAATAGAAGAACCAAGAAGAGGTGTTTGGAGATTCTTTTCAGTTTGCACCTTCCTATTATTGTAACCTTGTATATTATCATACCACTAAGGAAGTGTATTGAAATAACAGTGAAGTTGGTCCATATTACATCCTACCCCTTACACGTTTTCAATATTTTCCAAACCTCATGAATATTGCTTCAAAGAGTGAAAGTGGGTGATTGATAGGTAGTTCAAGCAACTTCACAATGGTAGTCATGAATAGTGTGAGTGTGACCTCTTAGGGAAGCTAAAATTATCTTCAGTGTTATCTAGCTTTTTCAATGTTTCTACAAGAGTAGTGTCAATGAGAGAATAACTAGGACCCCAAGGAATTGTGTTGGTACAAAGTCATCAAAGAACGGTGACAAATTAGTTGAATGATTCATCTTTGTGGTTTCCCCTATTTCATGATAGAGGTGATGAGCACACAAAACAACACTGGTTCCTCTACAATTCCACTTGGAATGTGCAAAGAACCCCAAATGCTACATGATGGGTGAAATTCCAAACAACATTGTGAGGAAGAGAATTGCAATTATACATGAAGTGTAAGCAAAATGCTCTTGTTTGGCATGGTGTGACTTTGGTTCGGTTAAGGGGAAATTTTGTGAAGGAGTTATAGAAACCAAAATCAAAATAGTATTGTATTGCATAATTAATCTAGATTAAGTAGAAAGTGGGTGAGACCATTTAAGAGTATGACAACGAATTTTGAGATTTGACGAGACAATTAAGCTACAATATTTGGGAAGTATAGAATAAATAATTGTTCATTAGTGGTATATTACTCCATCTACATACACCATTTCTACAATAGTGGATGTTGACATAGTAGGAATATTTGTAATTCACTATGTGGCTAGAGTCTATAGGCATATTGGTAGAAGCTTCAAATTCTAGGTTGATCATAGGGTTAGCACAATTCAAGTACCGGTTAACTACTTTATCAGAGGAAATTTAGAAGTTGATGAAAGAAAATACAAGTAGAAGAGACATAGTGTGGTACATGTTGTCTAAAATAGAGGGATACCTATCGAAATATTACCCCATAACCCAAATATATGTTATATTCATGGCTAATCCATTCCTAGGAAGTATGTTAAGAAAATAAGATGTGGGACTCTATGAGATATGCAGGAACTTGGGACATGACTCACATCATTGTACGCTACTGCAAAAGTACAATAACACTGTAGTGATAGTACATACAAATTTTGTAAGGTAAAAATGCACCATATAGAGGAGTATCATGCATTATCTCTGCTCACCAAGATATTTGAAAATAATTTTTTTACGATGGAATTGAGGGGAGGTGAAAAATAAAGATAACTGGGATCTTAGAAATTATGCACACAATTGTCCATAGCTTTGTTAACCTCGTTGCATTAATTATTGTAAAAATGGGCATGGCATTGAGGATTGCTTCATGTTGATAGAAAATTGGGATGCATGGGACATAAGGAAATGTGGTGTGAAAAAAGTTTAATTACAAACCATATATGCTTAGTGGTGTTGATTCAATTCAAGTATGCATTGACGTCAATATTGTTACCCATAGTGGAGTGAAGATAGCATAGAAGTTGGAGACATAGATCAAGGACTTGTTTGTAGATCTCTATTAAAAAAAAAGGCACCCACATTTGATCTTGCACAACATAAGGAATTTATACGAGACATGGTGGAAGTCATGAGGGAAGTCATGAGGAAAGTTATACATGTATAGGATACTAATACATAGGATACAGAGAGACCATGTTGCATGATACTACTACATTTGGCATCAAAATTCGATGTCTGAATCGACATTTGTTGAAAAATAATAATTTAACATCGAAAATTGGTGAAAAAATAAGAATTATGTTGTTTGTTTTAAATTTTACCCCTATAAGAATTCCTTAATCAATGATATACATTAGACATTGCTTAAGCTACATTATAGAGTTTTCTTAAGTGACACCACATTTCCATTTCTCACAATTCTATCTTCAAATAAAACTTACATCAATATACTATTGCTTATGCGATGTTTAATGGTTTTTTTTAATCAATGATTATTTTATACTTTCAATGTGTCTACTGATAGAGTTTTTTTTCCACGATGTTGAAAAGATATTTGTGCACAAGAAAACAACCTTGCTTTTTTAAGAGTTGGAATTAGGAGACATAATACTATAGATAAAAATTTCTATCCATAATTGAAATTTTGCTCAGTTAAAATTTTTTAATACTATTTTAATTTCTTATTTGTGAAATTATTAGAATGTATTCTTATTGTGCTAATGAATGGGTTGAAATTTTTTTAGAAAGAGAAAACAATGTCAAATTAACCTAACTTTGACATTGGTGCATCTGACTAGTTGGATTATATACAGTCTATAATCAATGAAGCATTTTCTTTCATTGTATATTTTGATCTTGATGAATGCAATAATTCTGTGCATACAAGAAATCATGAGAAACCATGTCAAAATCATTTCAAACTTCATGATAATGGTAATGGGAAATTTTATTTCCCTTGCATTAAATGAAAATGCATATAGATAAGAAGAATTAATGGGTCATTATATAGGAAACATTTCTTAGAGCATGGGTACATGAAGGGGGATCCCAATATCACCCATTGATAAGATAGAAAAAACATGTTTTTTTTGACATGTTTTAATAGTTTTAATATTTCATTACTAATTGTATTTATTAATTTGTAATTACAAAGAGAAAAACATTTATTCTTGGAATTACTAATGCTATAGTTCATAGCTGTAACAACCCATCTGGGTGTTACCTTATTTTTTTTTTTTAATACCAAGTAACTAGTAAGAACCATATACCATAAGTAGGTTGGATCTAGAATCATCAAAACCATATATAAAAGCTAACAAGTACACTATATATGGAGCATGCCAAAAGCCCATAAAGAACATGAAACTGTACCATCAATCAATGAACCAACAAGAATCACATTTAAATACTCAATGAAAAGTACTTGAACTTGTAGCTTGTAGAAGTCCAAGGATGAGCCAATTTCACTCCAGGTCCCATAAATAATTATATAAGAAGATCACATGAACCAACCTTTAACAGATCCCATAAACATGATATAAAAAGAAACCGCAAACCAATATTTAACAGATCCCATGAACTAGTATTCAATAAATAGGGGGAATTGCAACAAGGGTCGATTATCCACCCAACCATTGTAGCCACATTCACAAGTGTTCCCCCTTGATAAGGGATCAATATTAATGAGGTAATAAAAATCATAGTTCATAGCAACTTTGATGAATCCAACCCAAATGTGATTCAGAAAAAATGAATCAAGCTTACAATAATTCAACCTAGGTGTGGTGGAGAGGATCCTAAAATTGAAACAACTACAAATCCCATAGGATTATGGTGTGTAGGGGTCTTACTACCACCTTCATATGATGATCATAACCATAGTGGTACTACCCTTCAAGCAAGTATCTTACTAAAAATTTTAGGTGGTGATCAAAACCACAATAGTAGTGTCATCCTCCTCTATAGGGATCTTACTACCACCTTTAGTTGGTTATCACAATCAATCATTAGTGGCATCCTGCAATTTGGGCTCAAGGAAAAAGTACGAGTCAGGATTTCAACTCAGGAATATCGATCTTTAGTACCTCTTCATGTTGTATGCACAATCTTAACCCATTAATCCACACATAATCAGTTGGAACATACACCATTCTTCCCCAATCCATCATCCTCATACACAAGTGCATCAATCATACTTATCTCCACATATATTTTTCCCATGAGCTATCCAACCCCAAAAATGGGTAGGCCACTTCTTTTATAATTCATCTTAATGTAACATCTTCCTAAGATTTGTCTCTTAGCCTTTCCTTTTTCCATGCAAGCACAAATTTGGTCTTGGGGTGAATTTACAAGTGTTAAGAATAGGGTAAAAGTGAATTATAACCCTTTCCCCTTCTACACATTTACCTAAGTTAACTTTGGAGGTCGTTTTCATGTGTTTTTTCCCATTTCCCAAGCTTCCTAGGCACTAGGATTAGATACTAATCCTCATTAAGAAAAGATCCATTCCCTTAAGTGTATTTCCCCACTATCCACCGAGTTTTTACTTGTAACAAGTTATTCCATCTAAGATACTAATGTGTATAAGACATCACCATCATAATTAATATTACCGTAATATGAAACATATCAATGACAAAGCATCCTACATTTGTATATGTAATCAATCATAATATGAAGACAACCAATAGCAAGGTATCCAATACATGTATACACCATCAATCATAATAGGAATCAATCGATGGAAAGTTATCTGGCACATGTATGCTTCAACAATAATAGTATGAAAATGATTCACTAAAAATGTATCCAAAACCTGTATGCTTCATCAATAATAATATGAACCAATCAATAACAAGGTATTTGACGCATATATACTTCATTAATAAGAATAACAATGTATCCATCACATGTTTACTTCATCAATAACAATATGAACCAATCAATAGCAAGGTATCCAACACATGTAAACTTCATTAATAACAATAGAAAGGTATCCAAGACATTTATACTTCATCAATAACAATAGCAAGGTATTCGACAATTATATAATTCATCAATAACAAGGAATCCAACATGTGCATACATATCAAACGAAATGTATCCAATACCATATACATCATAATACGACATCTATCCTGTGCATATATAATTAACCATATCAAGGAAAACTATCCAACACTGACGTACCATCATAACAAGGCATCCAACATGTGTATGCATATCAAAGGAGAGGTATCCAGTACTGACATACATCATAACAAGGTATTCGTCGTGTGAATATATCAAGAACCATATCAAGGAAAAGTATCCTACACTAACATACATCATAACAAGGATAAACCATATTAAATAATCATTGAAGGTTATCATTATTGCAAAGTCATAGTTTGGAGTACTAATTCTTCATGCAATAGCATCATTGGTATAGAGACTATAAACATATTAATAAGTGTATATAGCTTCAATCATGCTATCATGCTAACCATCGTTCAATAATTACTAATTTACATTCCATCATTAATTAATTAGGAGATATTAGTACCCATCATGAACTTGACAATCACATAGGTGTCTAGGTCCATTGGTGCAGTACCCCCAGCCTCAGCAGGTTTTGCGCGACCTCCCAGTCTTAGAATCATTCTAAACCTTTCCCTGAGTCAAATTGACTCTTTGATTTTCCCCACAGGGAATATATCACACACACAAGGGTGTATCCACAGGTCCTTATGAGTTATGCCTGCATGATCAAACACAGGGCGCTAACTCTACACACCTGATCAAAAAATATGATTGAGACTTTTACCGAAAAAGGAATTTCAGATTTCGTGACTTCATGAATCCTGATGTAAGTTCCTTGACTCTTCAACCTCTGAAACTCGAAATGTCAACGAAGGTTGACTCCTTCAATGGGTCGTACACATGCCACTTGTTGCCCACTAATTTTGGATTTTTGGGACTTGAGCAAACAACCAACAATCGTTCCTCTTCCCTTATGATTCCCCAAATTCCAAAATTTCTCCTTTGGCAAGATCAACGGCCTTTCGGGATTTTCGCCAAACCTTGACCACTCCTTTGACTTTCGTCGCATGTATCCTCTGACTGATACTTGGGAACCACCTTTCAACATTTCTCTCTTTGTGATTTTGGGAGTTATGTTGACCATGCAACTCTACCTCTTGAGTCTCGAAACCCCGAAACCCGATTGGGGCCCAACGACTATAGTCCCGCAACCTTTCGGGAATTTTTCCTTTCCCTCTTCGGGATTTCATGACTCGCGAAAATACACAGCAGAGAGTTTACTTACCTTTTGAAACTCTGATTCCCAAATTCCTGAAGCCTCACCTCCCACGTGATCTACAGTTGAGATCTTCCTCGATCTAACGACTCTGGATCTTTTCAAATTTCGCGAACTGGGAGTTTGAAACTCTCGATTCCAAAATCATAGCCTCCTCTACTTCTCGAACCCCGAAATGCCGAAATGGGCTCAACGACGATTAGCCCCTAACCAAATCTCGGTCCATGTGACTGCTTCCTCCGTGACCAAATCCCTACTCCAAAGACACGTCGTGTTTCGTGACTTCGAGGTTTTCAACGTAAAGTGCCCCGGCTCCTTGTCATCAGAATTGCCGAAATGCCGAACCCCAAAATGTTGAAATACAAAAATTCCACTCCAAAGGGGGAATCAACAGCTCTTGTTACTTCTCATCCAATAGTCACTACTCCTCCTGAGATTCTGAATGCTAAAAGGAACTCAACCTTAACCTTCTCACAGATCTACAAGATCCAACGGTCCATAGGATTTCGACACTTCTTCCACGAAGAAATTTCATCGTTCGTTCACTCTTCTTCAATGATCTATGGAAAAAATGAATTGGCGTCCTTCCACATGAGCTTGACTTCTGTGAGACTATTTCAATCTTCACCTCCCTTTGAACACTTCAAAGGTGTTATCCCTCCTGAGCTCTCACTTGCAAACTCAAGCCTCCAAAAGGAATCCTATTCGCACTCCTTGCGCAACTTTCAAATAACCTCTGGCTATTTGAGTCTTCGGCCCTATGCACTCTTTGCAACAATAGTCCTTCAACCTTCACCTTAGTTGGTAAGTTCTAAGGCTTCAACTAGCCTACGCACACCTTGCACGACTCTGTGCCTCACCTGCACTTCTACTGGTTATGAGAACAACGATATCTCTCCGAAGCTTTCTGAGATAAAACTCAGATCCTCATCAACACACACCTTGCGGACATTCACTGCACTCTTTGCAGGAATTCTCAGGAAGAGAAACAATTGAAACTCATTCTTCTCCTCTCTCATACTTCATACACTCAACACGAAACCATACTCCTGACACAACATTGAAACAAATGCTTAACAGAGAAAATAAAACAACTGTAAACATTCCATTTAACAAATGTAAACAGTGAGCATCATAACACCATGAAAATTGAGTCAAAGATTTATATATTAACTCAAGTGCTCCAGTACATGGGTTCTTCTCTATAATTCTCTGCTACAACTCTATGGCTTATGAATTCTCTAAATGATTGTAATGTTCCTGTTGCAATGATACAAGGGTGAGGGTGTCTATATCCATTTTCCCTCCTACACTTCTAAACTGTCTAATCTATTAAATCAAATCTACCTACTTTCATTAAACAGACTTAAATTCCTATTACATTCGACAGATGAGAGAAATCGCTCAAGATCTATTCACAATTCCAAGATATAAATGTAAGTATGCTTTCCCTAGCTATTACATTAATATCCGCTCATTAATTTTTCAAAACATTTCAAAATGTGTGTTGGTGCTTTTCCAGCTGTCTTCCGCCTTTATGCTTGCTTAGCTGGCTGCATACAATGCTTCTGCATCATACTCCCTTGCTTGAAAATTTTCATGAAATCCTATTCATGAGCTCTTGCACAGTCTGTCCATTCCTATGAATTTCTACTTCATCCTCCCAACTGGCATTTTCAACTGGATATCCTTTCCACTTGACCAAGTATTCAAAATACTCTTTCCTCCTGGTCTTTTTGCTAATCCTTTTGTCAATTATGCCTTCCATCTGTGGCTTGTCAGCTACAGGCATTTGTTTTGTCCATTGAACCTCTTTCTTTTCCTCCTCTGCTCCTGTTTCTTCATCTCTGTAAGGGTAAAAATCCGTAACATTGAATATCGGTGAGATTTCGACCCCATCAGGTAATTCAATATCATATGCGTTTGCCCCAAATTTCCTTATGACCTTGCACAGTCCAATCTTTTTCATCTTCAACTTATTATACATTCCCCTTGGGAACCTTTCCTTCCTCAGATGCGCAAGAATCATATCACCAACTTCAAATTGAAGTTCTCGCCTATGTTGATCTTCTCTCTACTTGTATTCTTGACTTGAAATCTGCAATCGCTCCTTAACTTGGCTGTGAAGCTCTTTCATTCCTTCTGCAAAGTCCTCTGGACTAGCACTCCTAAATTCATTTTGTTCTGAATCTTTCAATTCAGAAACTCCCCTTGGCTGCATTCCATATACAATTTGGAATGGACTCCGCCCTGTGCTTCTATTGATTGAATCATTGTAAGCGAATTCCGCCTGTGGCAGAATGTGATCCCATTGACTGTGGTGTTCAGTCACTAAGCTTCTTAACAAATCTCCCAAGCTCCTGTTCACGACCTTTGTCTGTCCATCTGTCTAAGGATGATATGTTGAGCTAAAAGACAAACTTGTTCCCAACTTCTTCGATAAGGTCCTCCAGAAATTCCCTACGAACTTGGTATCTTGATCAGACACGATACTCTTTGGAAAACCGTGAAGTCTGACGACTTTCTTGAAAAACAAGTTCACAATATGAGTTGCGTCACTGGTTTTCTGGCATGGTATGAAATGTGCCATTTTTGAAAATCTGTCAACTACCACAAAGATTGAATCATATCCTCTATGTGTCCTTGGTAGTCCTAATATAAAATCCATGCTCACTGCATCCCACAGCCTTTCAGGTATGGGTAATGGTTGGTATAACCCTGTATTCTACCTTTTTCCTTTCGTGTGCTCACAAATTCTGTAGCTGTCCACAAATTTCTTGACATATGTCCTCATCCCTGGCCAAAAATATGAGCCATTCAACTTTGAGAACGTCTTGTCATGACCGAAATATCTGACCAATCCTCCACTGTGTTTTGCCTACAGCAAATTCTCCCTCATGGAGCATTTTGGAATACATAGTTGATTTCCCCTGAACAATAATCCATCTTGGATCATGTATTTAGTCCATTGGCTTCTATCCCTGAAAGATGGATTCTCAGATGCCTCATATGCCTCCTTGAAGTCTGTATCATCCCTATACATTTATTTAAGGTTATCAAAACCCAAAGTCTTGACTCTGAATTCCTACATAAGCAAAAATTTCCTGCTCAAAGAATCAACAACTTTGTTAGCAGTTCTAGAAATATGCTTAATCACAAAAGTAAAATTCTGCATGAATTCAACCCATTTAGCATGTTTTTGGTTCAACTTTTCCTGTCGAGTCATGAATTGTAAAGCGTGATTATCACTATACAAAACAAACTCCTTGGGAACCAAATAATGTCTCCATTTCTTCAGGGCTTGTATGACTGCATAGAATTATTTGTCATACGTGGAGTACTTGATCTTCGCTTCATTCAGTTTTTCTTTGAAATACATGATCAACTTGTCGTCTTGGCTCAAGACCGCTCCAATTGTAAATCCACTCACGTCACACCTGACCTGGAATGTCTTGCTAAAATCCGACAAAACCGGAATTGGTTTCTCAGTGATATTCTTCTTCAGCAGATTGAATCTCTTCTCTACTTCCTCTGTCCAGTGAAAAGATTTATGTCTTTTCTTCACCGTATACATCATCAATGCGCTAATTCCACTGAAGTTTCAGATGAATTTCTTGTAGAAGCTAGCCAAACCATGGAAGCTTCGAACTTCAAACACGCTCTTCGATGATGGCCAATTCTTAATCGCCTTTATCTTTTCCGAATCCATTTTTAATTCATTTGTAGAGATAACAAAGCCCAAATAAATGAGTTTTGTCCTCATAAATGACAATTTCTTGATATTATTCAGCAATTTCTCCTACTGTAATATTCTCATTACTGCAACTATATGCTTTAAGTGTTCTTCTTCTGTCTTTCTGAAAATTAATATATCGTCAAGATATACAATGACGAATTTCCCTGTGAAATCCTTCAGGACTTCGTTCATCAACCTCATGAAAGTACTGGGTGCATTCGTTAAGACAAATGGCATGACAAGCCATTCATATAGCCCCTCATTCATCTTGAATGTTGTCTTCCATTCATCACCTTCTCTCATTCGAATTTGATGATACCCACTTTTAAAATCAATCTTTGAAAAAAACTTTGCTCCACTCAAGCAATCCATCAAGTCGTCCATCCTTAGCAATAGAAATCTGTATCCAATGGTAATGTTATTGATTTCCCTTGAGTTTGTACACATTCTCCAGCCTCCATATTTCTTTGGGCTGAGCACTGTCGGAAAAATGCATGGACTCAAGCTCTCCTGAATCAATCCTTTGTCCATTAAGTCTTGGACCTGTCTCATAACTTCTTCATTTTCCTGCGGAATCAACCTATACACGGTTTTGTTCAACAAACTAGCTCCAGGTATAAGATCGATATGATGGCTTATACTCCTGATAGGTGGCAACGAACAAGGTAGTCCGTCCACTACTATATCAGCAAACTCTCCCAGCAACTCCTATATTTCTTCTGTTAAATCATCTATTCTCGTACTGGTCAAAACAATTTTGGGCTTCCTGACCACAATAAATTGTGTGTCTTCCTTTTTCTTAACCTCATTAAGAAGTTCCTTCCCACTCATGAGAAGTATAGTGTTGCTCATCTCTGTTTTCACTTCTTTATCCTTAATTGGCAATAACATGTGAGTCCTACCATTTTTTTCCAGGGTGTACATGTTATTTCTCCCATCATGAACTACATTTCTGTCATATTGCCACGGTCTACCCAGCAATAGATGACAAACATCCATAGGAATGACATCACATAATATTTCATCTTTATATCCTCCTATTTTAATTTCAACTAAACATTGTTTAGTGACATTTACCTGATGTCCTTTTTGTAGCCACGAAACTCTGTATGGGCTTGGATGTACAACAGTCTCCAGCTCCAGCTTTTCTACTATCTCAGTAGATACGAGATTGTCTATAATACCATTGTCCACTATGAACTTGCATACCCTGTCTTTGGTTTTTCAAGCAGTCTGAAATAAACTGTTTCTTTGGGCTAGGTTCTCTGCCTCCTTCTCTGCCTTCAAGAGAACTTTCCTCATCATCAAAGATCTTCCGCCCTCAGCGTCTTCTTCCTCAACATTCTGTCCTTGAGCTTCGTCAAGGTGATTTTCACCACAATCTTTCTTATTATCTGGACACTCATAGGATTTATGTCTGATTTTTCCACAGACAAAGCATTTCAATTCACCTCCTCTACCTCTTCCTCTTCCTCTTCCTCTGGCTCGAGGAAAAGTATTTATATCATCATACTGCCTTCCTTATGAGTTTCCTCCTCTCTCAGGTTGAGGTTGAGGTTTCTTCCCCTCTTCTTTAGGTTTCTGAGTTCTATCTTGGGAAATTGTTTTGCCTCTGGCTTGACTTCTACCTCGACCTCTTTGACCTTGCTTCCGACTCAGCTTCTCTTCATCTTTCAGATCTATCTGATAAACATCTTCGACATTTTGAATGGTCATCATGCTCATCTCATATTGAATGTCATATCACAGACCATTCATGTACCTAGCAACTTTTTCATCATCGCTTTCCCGATGACCTGCTCTGATGTTTATCCTGTAGAATTCTTTAGTGTATTCTTTCATTGACATCAACTTCTGTCTCAAATTCTGCATCCTCCGAAACACAGTGACTTGATAATCCCTGGGTATAAATTTGGATTTCTTCTTTGCAACCATTCTATCCCAGCTTTTGATTTTCTGGTTTCCCTTGCAGTGTCTGTTAGCCTGTAGTTCATCCCACCATAGTGTTGCATGCCCTTTAAGTCTAGTAACGACATGTTTGAATTTCTTTTCTTCCTCTACATCCTCATAGTCAAAGTATTTGTCTAGAGATCTAATCCAGTCTAGAAGTTCTTCAACATCTAAGTTTCCCTCATACACTGGAATGTCCATTTTTTCTCTGGTACCTATCCTTGCAACAACTCTGAATAGGCATTCTTCTACAGCATCTTCGACTACAACTTCTTTGTTTCTGGCTTCATTTTCACTTTCAGCCTCGTTGATATCCCCAGTGTCAAATGTGCACCTTTGTGCTGTCTCCATAGCATCAAGCCTGGCACGTAACTCACACATTTCTCTTTCCAATGCTAGATCAGGCATTTACCTGTCTCTTCTTCTCAATGGCATGGATGAAATTTTTTCCTCTTTTCTCTCTGATATAGAAAGCAAAGAATTTGTTCTATGCTCTGATACCACAACTGGTGCAGCACCCCCAGCCTCAGTAGGTTCTGCATGACCTCCCAGTCTTAGAATCATTCTAAACCTTTCCTTGAGTCAGATTGACTCTTCAATTTTCCCCACAGGGAATATCTCACACACACAAGAGTGTATCCAGGTCCTTATGAGTTATGCCTGCATGATCAAACATAGGGTGCTAACTCTACACACCTAATCAACAAATATGATTGGGACTTTTACCGAAAAAGGAATTTCGGATTTCGTGAATCCTGATGTAAGTTCCTTGACTCTTCAACCTCCGAAACCTGAAATGTCAACGAAGGTTGACTCCTTCAATGTATCATACACATGCCACTTGTTTCCCACTAATTTCATCTTTTCGAGACTTGAGAGAACAACCAACAATTGTTCCTCTTCCCTTATGATTCCTCGAATTTTGAAATTTCTCCTTTGGCGAGATCGACGGCCTTTTGGGATTTTCGCTAAACCTTGACCACTCCTTTGACTTCTGTCGCACGTATCCTCTGACTAATTTTTGGGACCCACTTTTCGACATTTCTCTCTTTGTGATTTTAGGAGTTTTGCTGACCATGCAACTCTACCTCTTGAGTCCCGAAACCCCAAAACCCGATTGGGGCCCAACGACTATTGTTCTGCAACCTTTTGGGAATTTTTCCTTTCACTCTTCAGGATTTTGAAACTCGCAAAAATCCAAAGCAGAGAGTTTCCTTACCGTTCAAAACTATGATTCCCGAATTCCCGAAGCCTCACCTCCCACGTGATCTACAACTGAGATATTCCTCAATCCGACAGCTCTGGATCTTTTGGGATTTCGCGAATCGGGAGTTTGAAACTCTCGATTCCAAAATCACAGCCTCCTCTACTTCCCGAACCCCTAAATGTTGAAATGTTGAAATAGGCTCAACGATGATTATCCCTTGACCAAATCTCGGTCCATGTGACTGCTTCCTCAGTGACCAAAACCCTACTCCAAAGACACATTGCATTTTGTGACTTCGAGGTTTTCAACATAAAGTGCCCCAACTCCTTGTCATTGTAATTGCCGAAATGCCAAACCCCAAAATGCCAAAATGCCAAAATTCCATTCCAAAGGGGGATCAACGGATCCTATTGCTTCTCATCCAACAATGGCTACTCCTCTTGAGCTTCTAAATGCTAAAATACACTCAAGCTTAACCTTCTCACAGATCTGTGAGATCCAACAGTCCACGGGATTTCGACACTTCTTCCATGAATAAATTTCACCGTTCGTTCACTCTTCTTCAAGGATCTATGGCCAAAATGACTTGGCGTCCTTCCACCTGAACTTGACTTTTGCGATATGATTTCAATCTCCACCTCCCTTTGAACACTTCAAAGGTTCTATCCCTCTTGAGCTCTCACTTGCAAACTCAAGCCTCTAAAAGGAATCTTGCTCGCACTCCTTGCACAACTTTCAAATAACGTCTGGTTATATGAGTCTTCGACCCTGTGCACTCTTTGCAACAATATTCCTTCAACCTTCACCTTATTTGGTAAGTTCTAAGGCTTCAACCAGCCTGTGCACACCTTGCACAGCTCTGTGCCTCACCTGCACTTCTGCTGGTTATAAGAACAACAATATCTCTCCTGAGCTTTCTGAGATAAAACTCAGATCCTCGTTAACGCACACCTTGCGGACGTTCACTACACTCTTTGCAGGAATTCTCAGGAAGAGAAACAATTGAAAATCATTCTTCTCCTCTCTCAGACTTCATACACTCAACATGAAATCATAATCCTGACACAACATTGAAACAAATGCATAACAGAGAAAATAAAACAACTCTAACATACCATTTAACAAATGTAAACAATAAGCATCATAACACCATGAAAATTGAGTCAAAGCTTTATATATTAACTCAAGTGCTCCTGTACATGGGTTATTCTCTACAATTCTCTGCTACAGCTCTACAACTTATGAATTCTCTAAATGATCATAATGTCCCTGTTGCAATGATACAAGGGTGAGGGTGTCTATATCTATTTGCCCTCCTACGCTTCTAAACTGTCTAATCTATTAAATCAAATCTACCTACTTTCATTAAATAGACTTAAATGCCTATTACATTAGACAGATGAGAGAAATCACTCAAGATCTATTCACAATTCAAGGATATAAATGTAAGTATGCTTCCCCTAGCTATTACATTAATATTTGCTCATTAATTTTTCAAAACATTTCAAAATGTGTGTTGGTGCTTTTCCAGCTGTCTTTCGCCTTTATGCTTGCTTGGCTGGTTTCATACAATGCTCCTGCATTATAATCCCTTGCTTGAAAATTTTCATGAACTCCTATTCATGAGCTCTTGCACAGTCTGTCCATGCCTATGAATTGCTGCTTCATCCTCCCAACTGGCATATTCAACTGGATGTCCTTTCCACTTGACCAAGTATTCAAAATACACTTTCCTCCTGGTCTTTTTGCCAATCCTTTTGTCAATTATGCATTTCATGTGTGGCTTTTCAGCTACAGGCATTTGTTTTTTCCATTGAACCTCTTTCTATTCCTCCTCTACTCCTGTTTCTTCAGCTCTGTAAGGGTACAAATCTGCAACATTGAATATCGATGAGATTCCGACCCCATCGGATAATTGAATCTCATATGCGTTTGCCCCAAATTTCCTTATGACCTTGCATGGTCCAATCTTTTTCATCGTCAGCTTATTATACGTTCCCCTTAGGAACCTTTCCTTCCTCAGATGCGCAAGAATCAGATCACCAACTTCAAATTGAAGTTCTCTCCTGTGTTGATCTTCTCTTCGCTTGTATTCTTGACTTGAACTCTGCAATTGCTCCTTAACTCGACTATGAAGCTCCTTCATTCCTTCTGCAAAGTCCTCTGCACTAACACTCCTAAATTCATTTTGTTCTAAATCTTTCAATTCAGAAACTCCCCTTGACTGCATTCCATATACAATCTGGAATGGACTTTGCCCTGTGCTTCTATTGAGTGAATCATTGTAAGCGAATTATGCCTGTGGCAGAATGTGATCCCATTGACTGTGGTATTCATTCACTGAGATTCTTAACAAATCTCCCAAGCTCATGTTCACGACCTTTGTCTGTCCATCCGTATGAGGATGATATGCTGAGATAAAAGACAAACTTGTCCCTAACTTCTTCCATAAGGTCCACCAAAAATGCCCTACGAACTTGGTATCTCGATTAGACACAATACTCTTTGGCAAACTGTGAAGTTTGATGACTTCCTTGAAAAATAGGTTCACAATATCAGTTGTGTCACTGGTTTTCTGGCATGGTATGAAATGTTCCATTTTTTAAAATCTGTCGACTACCACAAATATTGAATCATATCCTCTCTGTGTCCTTGGCAATCCCAATATAAAATCCATGCTCACTGTGTCCCACGGCCTTTCAGGTATGGGTAACGGTTGGTATAACCCTATATTCTACCTTTTTCCTTTCATGTGATGACAAATTCTGCACCTGTCCACAAATGTCTTGACATCTGTCCTCATCCCTAGCAAAAAATATGAGCCATTCAACTTTGAGAACATCTTGTCATGATCGAAATGTTCGGCCAATCCTCCACTATGTTTTTCCTTCAGCAAATTCTCCTTCATGGAGAATTTTGGAATACATAGCTGATTTCCCCTGAACAATAATCCATCCTGGATCATGTATTCAGTCCATTGGTTTTTATCCCTAAGAGCTAGATTCTTAGATGCCTCATATTCCTCCTTGAAGTCTGGATCATCCCTATAGATTTATTTAAGGTTATCAAAACCCAAAGTCTTGACTCTGAATTCCTGCATAAGAAAACATTTGCTGCTCAAAGCATCAACAACTTTGTTAGCAATTCCAGAAATATATTGAATCACAAAAGTAAAATTCTACATGAATTCAACCCATTTAACATGTCTTTGGTTCAACTTCTCATGTCGATTCATGAATTGCAAAGCGTGATTATCACTATACAAAACAAACTCCTTGGGAACCAAATAATGTCTCCATTTCTTCAGTGCTTGTATGACTGCATAGAATTCTTTTTCATACGTGGAGTACTTGATCTTTGCTTCATTCATTTTTTCATTGAAATACGCAATCGGCCTGTTGTCTTGGCTCAAGACCACTCAATTTTCAAATCCACTCGCATCACACCTGACCTGGAATGTCTTGCTAAAATTCCGCAAAACCAAAACTGGTTGCTCAGTGATCTTCTTCTTCAGTAGATTGAAGCTCTTCTCTGCTTCCTCCATTTAGTGAAAAGATTTATGTCTTTTCTTCACTATATCCATCATCGATGCGCTAATTCCACTGAATTTTCGGATGAATTTCCTGTAGAATCTAGCCAAACCATGGAAGCTTCAAACTTCAAACACGCTCTTCGACGATGGCCAATTCTTAATCACCTTTATATTTTCCGAATCCATTTTTAATTCATTTGCAAAGATAACAAAGCCCAAATAAATGAGTTTTGTCCTCATAAATGACGATTTCTTCATATTAATCAACAATTTCTCCTGCTGTAATCTTCTCATTACTGCAACTAGATGCTTTAAGTGTTCTTCTTCTGTCTTGCTGAAAATCAATATATCATCAAGATATACAATGACAAATTTCCCTATGAAATCCTTTAGGACTTCATTCATCAACCTCATGAAAGTACTGGGCGCATTCGTTAAGACAAATGGCATGAAAAGCCATTCATACATCCCCTCATTCTTCTTGAATGTTGTCTTCCATTCATCACCTTCTCTCATTCGAATTTGATGATACCCGCTTTTCAAATCGATCTTTGAAAAAAACTTTGCTCCACTCAAGCAATCCATCAAGTCATCCATCCTTGGCAATGGAAATCTGTATATGATGGTAATCTTATTGATTTCCCTTGAGTCTGTACATATTCTCTAGCCTCCGTCTTTCTTTGGGTTGAGCACTGTCAGAATAGTGCATGGACTCAAGCTCTCCCGAATCAATCCTTTGTCCATTAAGTCCTGGACCTGTGTCTTAACTTCTTCATTTTCCTGTGGCGTCAACCTATACGTGGCTTTGTTCGGAAAACTAGCTCCAGGTATAAGATCAATATGATGGATTATACTCCTGATGGGTGGCAATGAACACGGTAGTTCGTCCACTACTATATCAACAAACTCTCCTAGCAACTCCTGGATTTTTTCTGGTAAATCATTTATTCTCGTACTCGTCAAATCAATTTTGGGCTTCCTGACCACAATAAATTGTGTGTGTTCCTTTTTATTAAACTAATTAAGAAGTTCCTTCCCACTCATGAGAAGTACAGTGTTTCTCATCTTTTTTTTCACTTCTTTATCCTTAATCGGCAGCAACATGTGAGTCCTACCATTTTTTTCCAGGGTGTACGTGTTCTTTCTCCCTTTCCACTGTTGGATCAGGCATTTGCCTGTCTCTTCTTCTCGGCGGCATGGTTGAAAATTTTTCCTCTTTTCTCTCTGCTACAGAAAGCAAAGAATTTGTTATGTTCTCTAATACCACAACTGGCGCAGCACCCCCAGCCCCAGTAGATTCTGCGCGACCTCCCGGTCTTAGAATCATTCTAAACTTTTCCCTGAGTCAGATTGACTCTTCGATTTTCCCCACAAGGAATATCTCACACACACAAGCATGTATCCATAGGTCCTTATGATTTATGCCTGCGTGATCAAACATAGGGTGCTAACTCTACACACCTGATCAAAAAATATGACCGAGACTTTTACCGAAAAAGGAATTTCGGATTTCACAACTTCGCGAATCCTGATGTAAGTTCCTTGACTCTTCAAGCTCTGAAACCCGAAATGTCAATGAAGGTTGACTCCTTCAATGCGTCGTACACATGCCACTTGTTGCCCACTAATTTTGGCTTTTCAGGACTTGAGCGAACAACCAACAATCGTTCCTCTTCCCTTATGATTCCCCAAATTCTGAAATTTCTCCTTTGGCGAGATCAACATCCTTTTGGGATTTTCGCCGAACATTGACCACTCCTTTGACTTCCGTCACACGTATCCTCTGACTGATACTTGGAACCCATCTTTCGGTGTTTCTCTCTTCATGATTTTGGGAGTTGTGTTGACCATGCAACTCTACCTCTTGAGTCCCAAAACCCCGAAACTCGATTGGGGCCCAACGACTATTGTCTCGCAACCTTTCGGGAATTTTTCCTTTCTCTCTTCAGGATTTTGCGACTCATGAAAATCCACAACAGAGAGTTTCCTTACCTTTTGAAACTCTGATTCTTGAATTCCCGAAGCCTCACCTCCCACGTGATCTATGGCTAAGATCCTCCTTGATCCGACGACTCTGGATCTTTTGGGATTTCACGAACTAGGAGTTTGAAACTCTCGATTCCAAAACCACAGCCTCCTCTACTTCTCGAACCCCGAAATGCCGAAATGTCGAAATGGGCTCAACGACGATTAGCCCCTGACCAAATCTCGTTCCATGTGACTTCTTCCTCCATGACCACATCCCTACTCCAAAGACACATCGCGTTTCATGACTTTGGGGTTTTCAACGTAAAGTGCCATGGCTCCTTGTCATTGGAATTGCCGAAATGTCGAACCCTGAAATGCCGAAATACCAAAATTCCACTCCAAAGGGGGATCAACGACTTATTTTGCTTCTCATCCAATAGTCGCTACTCCTCCTGAGCTTCTGAACACTAAAAGACACTCAACCTTAACCTTCTCACAGATCTGCGAGATCCAATGGTCCACAGGATTTCGACACTTCTTCCACAAAGAAATTTCATCGTTCATTCACTCTTCTTCAAGGATCTCTGGCCAAAATGACTTGGCATCCTTCCACTTGAAATTGAATTCTACGAGATGATTTCAATCTTTGCCTCCCTTTGAACACTTCAAAGGTGCTATCCCTCTTGAGCTCTCACTTGCAAACTCAATCCTCCAAAAGGAATCCTTCTCACTCCTTGCTCAACTTTCAAATAGCCTCTGGTTATTTGAGTCTTCGACCCTGTGCACTCTTTGCAATAGTAGTCCTTCAACCTTCACCTTAGTTGGTAATTTCTAAGGCTTCAACCAGCCTACGCACGCCTTGCACGACTCTGTGCCTCACCTGCACTTCTGCTGGTTATGAGAACAACGATATCTCTCCTGAGCTTTCTAAGATAAAACTCAGATCCTCATCAACGCACACCTTGTGGACGTTCACTGCACTCTTTGCAGAAATTCTTAGGAAGAGAAACAATTGAAACTCATTCTTCTCCTCTCTCAGACTTCATACACTCACCATGAAATCATACTCCTGACACAGTATTGAAACAAATGCATAACAAAGAAAATAAAACAACTGTAAACATACCATTTAACAAATGTAAACACTAAGCATCATAACACCATGAAAATTGAGTCAAAGATTTATATATTAACTCAAGTGCTCATGTACATGGGTTCTTCTCTACAATTCTCTACTATAGCTCTATAGCTTATGAATTCTCTAAATGATCATAATGTTCCTGTTGCAATGATACAAGGGTGAGGGTGTCTATATTTGTTTTCCCTCCTATGCTTCTAAACTATCTAATCTATCAAATCAAATCTACCTACTTTCATTAAATAGACTTAAATGCCTATTACATTTGATAGATGAGAGCAATCGCTCAAGATCTATTCACAATTCCAAGATATAAATGTAAGTACGCTTCCCCTAGCTATTACATTAATATCCGCTCATTAATTTTTCAAAACATTTCAAAATGTGCTTTTCCAACTGTCTTCCACCTTTATGCTTGCTTGACTGGCTATGTACGATGCTCCTGCATCATCCATCATACTCAACCCTTCATAGAAGTAAGCAAAGGGGGATGGTGAGTCCTAAACACCATATCCTATGAGTTAGACTAAAGCACCAATGCATCATGATACATTTATCATATTAACATCATATAAAAAATAAAGATTACAAGGGTACATTTATCAAGTCACACCTATGTCTCAAGGCACTTAATAAATATCTCACAAGGGATCGCCCCCAAAATAAGAATCCTACTAACCATATAGCACACTCAAGGTCTAGGGAGAGGGTAGCTAGCACATAACACAAAGCCTAGTAATTACTGGTAGGAAGCACACACATACTAAGGTGCTCTTCATCAACAATTGATCACCAAGAGAAACCTCAACCATGATCCATGGAAGATTATACTTATAAGAAGCGGTTAGTAATGATCAATGAAGTTTCAATCATCCATAAACAATAGTAACATCCTCCATCACGGACAACCAAATATTTCATGCAATTCCCGCACACACCATAAGGAGTTACGATTCCCCATGCTTAATAGGGCTATGGCCTTAAAGCCAAATCAATATTATGTAAACAAATATTAAAATTTATTTATTTCTAGATCCCCAAATCATACATCATCTTCTTCGATCATAATACATCATCTTTTTCAATCATACAATCATTGTCATCAATTGAGCTCATATTATCCCTTCAAATAATACTAACCCTTACTACAATTATTATTATTTGATTATTATCCCCTCCACCAAATTATTTGTAAGCCATTAATATCATCCAATTCCTCAACATCAACTATGTATCTTTAGTAAATCATTATTACTTCATTGAAATATAATATTGTCATAAAATAATATAAAACTAGAAACAATTTTATTTCAATTTTATTTCAATTAACGATGTTAATTTTACAAAAGATCACGTCCTCATGTTAAACATAAATCTATGTCATAGACAAATAACCATCACCCAACAATATAACAAAATATAAAATAATATATCTAT
>ML806430.1:38914-59559 GCA_009831015.1 Picea engelmannii
AAGTTCAATTGTTTTTTAGAAATGAAACGATAAGAAAATTGTAAATATTAAAAGCTATATTGAAATTACATTGAATAATAATTGAAGATATAACTTCTATCTTATTTTACAGGTATTGAAAAAGAATCTACCCAAGAATAGATGGCAGGAACAAACCAATTAGTATGAAATAGAATATTTCCATAAAGTAATATGAAACGTAACATGTGAAGAAAATATATGATAATATAATCTGACGTAAATCATGGTTTAATGTGTTTTAATGGGAGATGTCATTGAGGTATTCACTTATTAATCAGTAATCAAATCATAATTACTCTGCATTGGGAAGGGTGTGAAGGTGGCGGAGATGAAAGGGAGCGATAAATGTTTTGAAACTTTTAAATCTTGCGAGTTTGAGGAGTGCGGTGTGGAATTGTACATCACGAAAGTTTTGGGTGCAAGATGTATATCATGGAACACAGGGGATGAAAGTTCGATAATGCCAACCCAGGAACCTGTGGCCATAAATTTGGCTAAGTATGGAAAGGAAGGGTGGTTGGTCAGACTCTCGTAAATCACGGTTTAATGCATATTAATGGGATATGTCCTCGAGGTTTTCACCTGAATCGCGATTTAATGCATTTTAATGGGACATGTCCTCGAGGTTTTCACTTATTAATGCCAATCCTTTCGAACTTGTGTGGTGAGTTGTCACTAAGAAAAACATAGTTAATGTGCATTGGGAAGGGCATGAAGGTAGCAGGGATGGAAGGGAGCGATAAATTCTTTGAAACTTTTTGTGAACCCGAGTAGAGTGAAGATTGTGAGTTCGAGTGTGGGGTGGAATTGTAGAGCACGAAAGTTTTGGGTGCAAAATGTATATCACGAAACACGGGGAATGAGAGTTCGATAGCGCCAAGACGGGAACCCGGGGCCATAAAATTGGCTAAGTATGGAAAGGAAGGGCGGTCGGTCAGGCTCCCATAAATCGTGGTTTAATTCCTCGAGGTTTTCGCTTATTAATGCCAATTTGTTTGAACATATGTGTTGAGTTGTCACTAGTAAAAGCATAATCAATGTGCATTGGGAAGGGTGCGAAGGTAACGGAGATGGAAGGGAGCGATAAATGCTTTGAAACATTTGTGAACCTAGGTAGAGTGAAGCTTGCAAGCTGGAGGAATAGTAGACCACAAAATGTTTCAGTGCAAGATGTATATCACAGAATTGTAGATCACGAAAGTTTTGGGTGCAAGATTTATAATAGCGCCAACCCGAGAACCAACGGTCATAAAATTGGCTAAGTATGGAATTGTATATCACAAAATTTTTGGGTGAAAGATGTATATCAAGGAACACAGGGAATGAGAGTTCGGTTGCACCAACCTGCGAACCGACGGCCATAGAATTGGATAGGTATGAAAAGCAACGATGGTCGGTCGGACTCCCGTAGATCGTGGTTGAATGTGGTTTTTTCTTATTAATGCCAATAAACGAACCTATGTGTTGAGTTGTCACTAGTAAAAGCATAATGAATGTGCATTGGGAAAGGCAGGAATGTGGAGGGGATTGAAGAGAGAAATAAGTAGTTTGAAACTTTTGTGAACCCAGGTATAGTGAATCTTGCGAGTTCCAGGAGTCTGGGGTTGAATTGTAAATCACGGAAGTGTTGGGTGCAAAATGTATATCATGAAAGTGTTGGGTGCAAGATGTATATCACGAAACACAGGGCATAAGAATTCGATAGCGCTAAGTCGAGACCCCGCGGTGAGGTAATTGACTAAGTGTTGAAAGGGACGATGGTCAGTCGGGCTCATGATGTGATGATATAGATGGAGATGAGGATCTGGAAGTCCGCTAACCAGGGAATCCGTTCAAGAAAGTCAGGTTCAAGTTTAAAGAGATTTTGTTTATATTTATTTCAAATGTATTCATATTAATGTATCTTAATAGATTATTTGTGGTCCAAATGTAAACCATGTTCCAATTTGAAGGGTGTTTTCGGCTCGCAAATTTTGCTCAAACCCATTAGCAATAGAGAAAAAATATATGACTTAACATTTTGTATATGGAAGCATATTCTGAAATATAGGAAGTTGCAATACATGCACAATATTAAATAGGAACATGACCCCAACATGTACAGGGATTGATTTAATTTAAAAAAAAATACAAAAAAAAAAAAACACCAAACATTGAACATCACCATAGAACAACCTCAAATATTTTATATTCAGATAAACTGGGTTACAAAATACATTTGAGAATATTTCCCAAAATAGTTGTCTAGGAAATTGTAAAAATATATATAGTTCAGTACATATTCTGTGAAATATAAATGTTTTTTCGATAATGACTGGGATTGGGGCTCTTGTGGACTACAAAGCAAAGATTGTAGAAAGAAGAAAGTCGGCAATGGAAAACATTTAGACCTGACAAGAAGAAAGAGAAAATTGTCAATCCTCGGTTAAAGATTTGTATTTAAAAGGATAGAGTAACTGGATGAAGACATCGACAAAGAAAGAAGAATGTGATCGGTATCAACTTACTATGATGGTGTCACATGCCTTGTCATTTTCTCGTTGATGTCCTTTTATGGCTTTCCTTGGCTTGCCCTTATTTAGTAATCTTGTCAACAACCTTTTTGAACCACTCTTCAATGTAGTTCCTCATGGGAGCCACGTTGATTTCATGTCGGATTTTTATATTGAAGAATTCACTTTCCAAGTCCCTTATATCAATAGAGAGGTTGTGCAATGCTTATTGAATATCTTGGTTTTTAATCGAATAACCGACTAGCCAGTTTTTCACGTAATCTTCACCATATTCAAGAATGCCATAGAATTTTCAAATGACAGTCTTTTATAGATCTGAACTTGATCATCAAATGCTTGCTTGGTTACAAACAATGAGTTGAATATCAATTTCGGGTCTTGGACTTCATTAGTGTTGATAGCTAGATCTATCTCAGTTAGTTTCATGAATAGTTTGTCTCTTCTAGATATGGCCTGGCTTCATGATTGAACGATACCATTCATTTTTTTTACCTTTTCTTTCCAGCATGCATTTAGTTGGTCTATTCGATCCAGAGAAGGGATATCCTCCTCTCTTCTTCTGAATTCCATCATACCAGTAACTTTAACACCAAATGGTACAGCTGCATTGAGGTATAAACCTTGCTCGTTCTTGATATCTGCTTGCAGATACTCATGAAAATCATGGGTCTTGTTCCAAAAGAGACCATACTCTTTGACATATCCCAAGATTATGTTATTAATTCCATTCTTCTCTTTATATTCTTTTCCACATAGCCTCAGGCTGATGTGAGAAGGCTTGTTGATCCTTTTAACTTTGCCACAGGTGCAGTGGGCCCGATCATTGTCAAAGGAGTACCAAACAGTATAAGAGGCATTAGAGCTCCCTCCAATTCTTTGATTTTCTCCTTTAACCCGATGTTCTTCGCTTCAAGGCCACTAATAGAGTTGTCTAGAGCATATCCAGTTGCTTGGTGTATCTGGGATATCTGGGAAGGACGCATGTTCCATAGATTAATCTTTGAACGAGATTTCCCTTTCTTATTCTTTACATATCTCTTTTCAATAACCATTCTTTTGGATTCACTGTCAAAAATAGCGCTCTGAAATGCAAAAGACTCTTCTTCGTCCAAGGTATCGGTCCCAATTATTTCCATCTCAGTATTATGTGGAGCAGTTCTCTCTAGCTGGTCATTGTCGGGGAACATTTTGTCAATGTCAATTTCTAGTTCCATATCTTCGAGGGAGAGATCGTGGATATCAATTTCTCCCCTCGGTCCCTCCTGTTCTTGCACTATTTTTTTTGTTTTTTGCTTGCAGAAAGTTTTTGAGAAATTTCAATTTTGTCAGAGGGAGGGTTCTTATCTCCTCCTCTGCCTGAAGAACTATGTGTGACTTTATTTCTTGGGTAGGTCGTTGGAGTGCTACTCTGAGATGTTGTAGTCTTGGGTGTGGTGGTCGGGATTTTGGCACTTTTCTCACCTGGGCCTTTTCGTTTCTGCTTGTACGAATCATTGGTGTTGCGTATTGTCTTGAGGTTTTCGGTGTCATGAGAAAGACTTCTTGATTCGTTATCTTCGTCTTCATTGAGGATAGTGTCAGTGAAATAACTGTTGAAACCGACAACCAATAGGTGTTCTACAAAAATACCATCAGGGTCGAACCCTTTTACTTTTTCAACACATTCCAAATTGAATCTGTGGAAGTGGTCCGCGAAACTGTCAATCTTGTTCATATTCTTGACTATGAAATCCCCGACTTTCCAAGGCAGAGGGATGAATTGAATTTTTCTCTTTTCATGGAAAAAATGCAACCAGGAGGTGTACTACCTTGTTATTTCAGAAAAAAACATTGTACTAGATATGTGACATGGAAGGAAGCAAGGATTTTGTTTGGACCCAAAAATCCTTATAAAATTATAGTTCTTCATTTCTTCTAGTGTGCCCTTCCTATCCAGGAACTTCATTGATTGGTTAGACAACTGGGGAAAATACTTTCCAAATATCAATCCTTTAAAAATTGAAACAAAATCATCAAAGTCTTCATCAAAATGTTGGGAGGTGTCATGTCTCCATAATATTTGGTACCAAAAGGTTACTAGGTCAAATTCGTATTTTACCTTCTTACACATAGATAATCCATGGAATGGTCAACAATGCGCCACCACGAAAATTAAATAATATGACATAAAGAATTTCTTCTGCCTTGTGTATTGCAATAATTGGGAAGAGATTTCAATGGAAATCAACTTGCCCCAATGGAAGATGGATTGTTCCTTCACTGTAATGTATAAAATATATACAATCATCCGAGAGATGTTGGATTTAATTTCTTGTCCTGTTATCCTCGTGAAAATCCATGCAATTTCCCGGAAAGGGTTTTTAAATGCACTAACCTGTAATCTGGTCATGTCCTCGGGACCAACCGCTAGGTTCTCTAAGAACTTCAACAAGAGGTCCAATTCATTATCATGCTTCTTTAAGAAATCTCTGCAATTCTCACCCTTGAAAGTAGGCATTGGGTCGAGAAGTCTTAACATATTTCGAAATACTTGAGGCGATAGGGAGACTTGGGAATGGTCCCAAAACTTGATAATCCGCTTGTTTGGAATATAGTTTTGGTGCAACAGGTGACCAACTCCTTACAGTAAAAACATTTGGGGACACAACCTACTTGTGCAATTCCATATGTCCAGATAACTTCCTTTTGGGAAGAAGGGGACAAGTAGTAGTTATAAGCTCTGTACCACTGAAAACTCTGGTCCTCAGGCCCAAAAATATTCAGGGTATCTCCATAGAAATGTTGTCATGATGCAACCATAAGGTGATGAGAACGTTCCTTTTCTCTCGATAGTATTTAAAATGAACGTTGTATCATGATAATATAATCTCCCATAAATCTTGTTTTAATGTGTTTTAATGGGAACTGTCCTTGACCTTTTCGTCTATTAATGCCAATATTTTCGATGTGGTTGGTGAGTTGTCACTAATAAAGTCATAATTAATTTGCATTGGGAAGCATGCGAAGGTGGCGGGAATGGACAGGAGCAAAAACTACTTAGAAACTTTTGTGAACCTGGGAGCTCGAGAAACCTCGAATCTGTGACAACAAGAGGTGAATAATCGACTAAGTATGGAAAGGCGAGGTATAATGCCTTAAAAAATCTAAAGTAAATAAAAAAAATTACGAGTTCAAGATTCACACACAAAAAAAATAAATCAGATGTCATAATATTGACCTATGCCAATTTGATAATAGGGAGGCTTAGTTGATGGATCCAAATATCGCTCACTTCAGGCGACTGGGGTGCATGTGGGGTGCATATGAGAAAAACTAATGTCTTGATGAAGATTTGTTTGTATTGCTACATGTGACAGTAATTGTGTGCTAGTATTTAGAATGAACACTAGAGGATGGCAATATAATCTCCCGTAAATCTTGGTTTAATGCAGTTTAATGGGAGATGTCCTCAATATTTTTGGTCGTTAATGCCAATATTTTCGAACCTTTGTGGTGAATTGACACTAATAAAAGCATAATAAATTTGCATTGGGAAAGTGTGCAAAGGTGGCGAGGAAATCAACTAAGTATGAAAAGGAGGGGCGGTTAGATGGACCCATACAGACTCATCGTAGGTAGAGTGAAGCTTGCGAAATCAAGGAGTATAGGGTCGAATTGTAGATAACAGAGGTTTTAGGTGCAAGATGTATATCAAAGAACATGGGGCATGAGAGTTCGATAGCGCCAATCCGAGAACTCACGGCCATAAACATTAACTATGGGAAAAACATTATCAGATATGTAATATACCTAGAGCTCGACAAAATTAGGTTCAAGTTAAAAGACAATTTTTTATATTTACTTAAACATTGTTCATATTATTTTATTTTATTAGTATTTTTTGTGGCCCAAATGCAAACCATGTTCAAATTTGAAGGCTGGATTAACATTTTCATATGCAAGCATATTCTCAAATATGCCAAGCTATAATATATGCACAATACTAAAGAGGGGCATCATGCCAACACCTTTGTAGATGATAGTGGGCTAGAAAAATATTGCGTTCTTGCTACGATGATGCCTTAAAAAAACTAAAATAACCAACATTGTTTTTCCAATTCAAGATTGACACAAAAAAATTCATCAGATTCCATAATATTCTCCCATTAATGCATTTTAATGGGAGATGTCCTTGAGATTTCCGCTTATTAAATCCAATCTTTTCGAACATCTGTGGTGATATTTCACTAGTAAAAGCATAATTAATGTGCATTGGGAAGGGGCGAAGGTGGAAGGGATGGAGGGGAGAGAAAAATGCTTTGAAACTTTTGTAAACCTGGGATTCCTTGAACCTACGAAACTTTGAAGAATCGACTAAGTATGTAAAAGTGCGGTGGTAAGAGGGAGTTATCGTAGGTAGAATGAGGCTTGTGAATTTGAGTAGTCCGGGTTCGAATCATAGATCACCCAAGTTTTGGGTGCAAGATGTGTACTCCGAACACGTTCGATAATGCCTACCCAGGAACCCATGGCCACAAAATTGGCTAAGTAAGGAAACGAATGACGGTCAGTCGAACTCATGATGTGAAGATATAGATGGATACAAAATTTCTTAGTCTGCCACCTGGGAACCTACGAGCATAGAAATGCGACTAAGTATAGAAGAGGAAAAAGAAAGGGAGAAAAGAACGTTATGCCTCACACAACAAAACTTAGTTTGATAATTATCAAGCGATAGAAATACATCAACTACGGGAAAAACATTCTCATCCATGAATTATAGTTGGAGTTCAACAAATCCTAGTTCAAGTCCAAATAGATGTTGTTTATATTTATTTCAACAAGATTGTCGGTAGAGTGAGGCTTGCGAATTCGAGGAGTTTGGGGTCAAATTGTAGATCACCGAAGTTTTGGTTGCAAGATGTATATCGTAAACACCGTGCATGAGAGTTCGATCGGGCCTAACCAAGAACCCGCAACCATAAAATTGGCTAAGTATGGAAATGAACAGTAGTCGGTAGGAATCATGATGTGAATATATAGATGGATATATAATTTCTCACTCCGCAACCTCGGGAACCTGTGAGCATAGATATGCAACTAAGTATAGAACCAAAAACAGATAATAGAGGGGAAGAAGAAAAGGGAAAAAGGGGCAAGTATAGAAGAGGAAAAAGAAAGGGAGAAAAGAAATTTATGTGTCACACAACAACACCTGGTCTTAAGTATGAAAAGGTGGGGCGGTCAGATGAAGTTATCGTAGGTAGAGTGAGGCTTGCGATTTCGAGGAGTCCGGGGTCAAATTGTAGATCACCAAAGTTTTGGGTGCAAGATGTATACCCAAACATGGGGCATGAGAGTTCGATAGCAGCTACGTGGGAACCCGCGGCCATAAAATTGGCTAAGTATGGAAATGAACGGTGGTCGATCGGACCCATGATGTGAATATATAGATGGATATAGAATTTCTCACTCCGCCACCCTAATAAACCGCAAGCATAGATATGTGACTAAGTATAGAACCATAAACATATAATAGAGGGAAAGAAGAAAAAGGAAGAATGGGTAAGTATAGAAGAGGAAAAAGAAAGGGAAAAAAGAACTATATGTCTCACACAAAAACACTTTGTCTGATAATTATCAAGTGATATAAACACATCAACTATGGGAAAAACATTCTCAGCCATGGAATATAGCTAGAGCTCAACATACCCTGCTTCAAGATAAAAGAGATGTTGTTTATATCTATCTCAACAAGAAATAGACAAAATATATGACTTGTCATTATTATATGCAAGCATTCAAACAAAGTCAATGTAGGTAGAGTGAGGTTTGGGAGTTCAAGGAGTCTGGGGTTGAATTGTAGATCAACGAAGTTTTGGGTGCAAGATGTATACCCTGAACACGGGGCATGAGAGTTCGATGGCACTTACACAAGAACCTGTGGCCATAAAATTGCCTAAGTATCGAAACGAACGGTGATCGATCGGACTCATGATGTGAAGATATAGATGGATACATAATTTCTCACTTTGCCACCCTGGGAACCCGTGAGCATAGATATGAGACTAAGTATAGAACCAAAAATGGATAATAGAGGGGGAGAAGAAAAGGAAAAAATTGGTAAGTATAGAAGAGGAAAAATAAAGGGAGAAAAGAACTGTATGCATCACACAACAACACTTAGTCTGATATTATCAAGTGATAGAAACACATCAACTATGGGAAAAACATTCTCAGCCATGAAATATAACTGAAGCTCAACAGACCCCAGTTCAAGTTAAAAGAGATGTTGTTTATATTTATTTCAACAAGCAATAAACAAAATATATGACTTGTCATATTTACATGCAGGCATATTCTAAAATATGGCAAGCTTCAATATATGCACAAATTGGACAATGTATGCATATCAGAGTTTTGTAACCATACCTCTTAGTCTTTGGACCTTGTACTATGATGGAGGTTTCACTTCTACTTGTCGATAGTTCTTGTGAACTAAAAAACATGTGGTGTAAACGACATAAACATATTTTCCATGGCATAGAAGAATAAATAATTGCAGATATTTGTTTCGTAAACATAGAAAGAGCGTAATCTATGAATCCTTACCTTCGACATTGTCATTGTGTTGATGTTTGCAATAGTTCACTTCTCATTCCCATGTCACTTACGAAACAATGGCTATGAACATGTGTTTATTGTTCATACTCGATATGGATGTGCATTAGGCATACACATTGTATTTGTTGTGGCACCACTGTAGCCATACCTTTTGGAAGATTGTACTCCATCTTTCTTAGTTGTGGCGCATAAGTCTCCATCCTCGTGTTCAAATAGTCTGTTCTTTTTTCAATGTAGCAATACAGAGAATACAATGGACACAAAGGCAAGTTGCTACGTAGGAACACATGAAAAAAAAGATGGAGTAACAATTTATTTATTTCAAGGTAGAGACATATAAAATACAATTGACATGAAGATAAGTTAATATACAGGAATATATGTAGTATCTAAGGAAAAAAAAAGAGCTACAAACCAGTGGAATAAATATAGATAGAGTAAATGAAAAACAATTGGATATGGAATACGGGTAGAATTTTGCACCTTTGTATATATTCTTCTACATTTATGGTTAAGAGTTTTTTGCCTTTTCCAGTTTTCCTGTTTGTTTCAATAAAGTAAAGTACAAAACAAAATGAACATGAACGTAAGTTGATATGTAAGAAAAAAACAAGGAATATGTACATACAATAAATAAACTAGAATAAAAGGAATAGAGTAATAGATAATGTTAGAAGAATGTACCATTTTATTTTTCTTCATCCATGTATGTGTATATATAAAAAATTGTGTAAATTTGTTTTGTGTCCAAAATCAATTACAAACTAGGAAAAACTAAGAAGTTGGATAGCTTGGTTTTGTGCAACAAGCTAGATAGATATGCTTTAAGACATAGAAATATGATTTTGCAATATGTTTGATGTATATTTCATAATTCAAGTGCAATACCAATTGTATCGTGATCAAACCAGTATGTGTCGTCTAAGATAAAGATGTTGTATTGATAAATGGACACATTCAACCATACATGGTCAATAAGTGTGTTTTGTACATGGTTTATCTTATCCAAAAGAAAGCGGAGACTGTATTTTCACATGCAATTTTTCAATTCTTTTGTTTTGGTATTATTTTGTAGCATGTCAATATTGAAGTCTCCTACAATGACAATGGTTTTGTTTATATGAAAATGATCTAATGCATTGGAAATAACATTTAGTATGTTGGAGAATGTTGCATGCAGAGCAACATAGAGATTCAATATTGCAATTTATGATCCATGGAAAATTACTTTTGTGAGCACCATCTCAACATTTTTTTCTTCAAAATGCATATTCTCCAATATTGTTACATGTTTTTTCACTAATATCATCACCCCAAGTGTAATGTAACTCGATATGCAATTGTGATTTGGAAATTGCCTGTTTTGCATGCATAATGTCATGTATGTTTCCTGCAAGAAGATAATATCAGATTGCATTGTGTCATAGTCATTGAGTATATCATCCATATGTTCATGTAGGTTGCGCGTGTTAAGTGAGAGAATTGATACAGATGAGTTTGTTTGTATGGATTGGTAATCATATTGTAGATGCCACTTTGTGCTAGTCCTAAGGCGTTGCATATCAATATCAACTTTGTGTTTGAATTTGAAGTTATCTTTTTTAAGAGCACTTAGTAAATACAAGGAGTCTATACTTCTAACACATGACAATTATCTGTATACAAGTCCATGTATTCGAATTCCAACAGGGTCAAATGCAACACTATCAAGTGTTAGTCCTTACAATCTGTGGACTGTACATGCACATGCAAGTTTAATTGGAAATTGTTTTCGAATATTCAGTCGACCTGTCTTTGCCGATGTCGATACCGGTTTTGATATTCGTAAGATAGGTGTCCAATCGTGTGCAATGTTTGAATCATATAGATAAGCCAACTTGTTTTCTTGTCGGTGGCCTATATGCGGCTCATGGAACTTAATCCATAGGACATCAACTTTTTTTCTTTTGGTATAGCCTTTGAGTATCCCATCTACACCATTTACCAAGCCATCCTGTGAATCATAGTTGCAGGAATATACTTCAACTAGCATGTCTAATTTCAGGACAAGTTGCAAAGGCAAAGTGGTTGTATTTTCATGAAGTGGTACATTTCCATGGTTGTATTCTTAGAGGTCAATTGAATTGATGATGGTATCATCACGAGGCATGAGCGATACCATGTACCTATTATGCATTGCAACATATATATTCATGTAGAATAGGTAAGCAAAGGTTGGGTCTGTTGGTGCAGGTCGCATGCACCTTGAATTGATATATGTTAAGTCATCATGTGCTTGGTTGTTTGTCTTCATTCTATTTAGAATTGCAATAAATGTTTCATCTTTCTAGCGCATTGTAGTATGTAATTCAAATAATTTTATGTTGTATTTCTATAAGTCATTTGTCACTATTTTCATATTGACCGTAGGTTGTTCAAATATCAAAGAATCTTGGATGGGTTGTGCCTGGTAAAGATCCCCACAAAATATCATGTCAATGTTTCCAAAGTATTTGGTGTGCATATGTTTTATGTTTCTCAGTCGTTTGTCAATGGAATACAAGAAACGACTTCCAATCAAAGATGCTTGATCTATAAAGACTAGTTGCAGTTCTTCATAAATCTTAGACAAGGTATCTAAAATTTCCTTGCTGAGTGGAAGAAATTGTGACTTATTAAAAGGTATAAAAAATGCAGAGTGGATTGTTGTTCCACCTGCATTATATGCAACTTTTCCTGTGTATGCAACTATTAGCCCCTTTGGTTTCATAAGATCAGAGGAATTGTTTGAATCATAGATTGTATAAGAAATTGGAATAGTGATTTCATTGTGACTGTCTTTCCTGTTCCTGCCCCTCTTGTAAGGAACAAGTGCACAAGAATGTGCATGTTCAAGAATTTTTTAATTGCAATGTCTTTTAGAATTGCTTGTTGTTGTCGATTCAACAGACATCTAACTCTGTGGTATTCATTATTTTCAATAAGGAAAGGATATTTTGTGACTTGAAAGATAAGATTGATATGTTTTTCAATGTCAGTTGCTCGAGGGCGAGGAAAATATTCTTGCAATTCATAGGACTCACAGAGATTTCTAATTGTTTTACGGTTTGTGAATGTCTCATCAACATTGTCAAGGTTTTCTAGTTCATGAACTACACTTTCTAGATCACCCCATGTTGGATTAACATTGTATGTAGATCTAGATTCATTGGTTTGTATTGTAGTCTCATAAGCAATATATGCAACTTCCCATTTAGGGAAGTTATGTTTTAATGTGTTTTCATTTTGATCAAAAATAACATATAAAAATAGTTTTTCTCTACAATAGTTTTCATAGTCAGTATGTTTTTTGTATTTGACAAAGTGAATTACAGAGGTTTTTTTTCTTTTTGATATGGGTGCACCATTTTTTTTGTAATGCAATAAAAACTTTTCTAAGAAGATACACTTAATGGGAGATGGACGCTGGAGGTAATAATCAATAATAGAGCGATATAGTATGTCCTCTGAATTGTCAGGTTCTTGTTCTAGAAAAGATGGGGGTTTAAACACAAATGTGTGTTTCTCAAGTGGAGATGTGTTTATGAAGACACATTTCCTTGAACTACAGTTAAGGGGTAGGGAAAGTGCAATGTGGACTGCTTGTTGAACAAACATTTGTTGAATATTAAGTAATGTATTTCCAAGCGTATGTATCATTTGCATAGCATCAATATGACTTATTTCATGTTCTTTGTGCATTCTTCTGAATGCACTTGTCATAGATTTGTCAACCTTTGTCATATATGAGGTACAATATGATGTTGCAGCATATGCATTGAGGACATACTATGCATCTGTATTTGCATTCCACATAACTGGCATGTACTTGGAGAAACTGTTGTTCCAAATATGGGAAAGTTTTTTTTAAGGAAAGTTGTTGGTTGTTTAAGTGTACATTTTATGGATTGGATGTACTCATCTTCTGTTAGATTTAGCTTTGTCAAGAAGTCATTGAAGCTCATTAACTCATCAAAGTATCATTGTTTTAGAAATGTGAACAAGGATTGATATTTCTCAATGACAGCATTGTCCTCTAAAATAAGTGGCTCTATGATTCTTGTTGTTCTCATTGGTGACACATGGAAGTTGTATCTGCAATGTGATTTTTTTTTCCAGTTTTTACAGCTTCTTGTATGATAATGTCTATGAACTTTGGCAAGTTCTTGATCCAAATGATTTTTGTTGCATGTTATGCATTTTTCCACAAATTTCTCAATCTCTAAGTTATTGTCATCTCCATAGACCGATGCACCCTTTATCCACAACAGTGTGTGGTCATGATCACTCCCTCTATTCTAGAACTCAGTCACAAAAAGGTAGTCCAATATTTTTCCAAAAAATGTTTAATCATGGCATATCAATTGCCTCAAAGAATTTATTCTATGCCTATAGTAGCGAGTACATATCACGAGTATTTTATTATGAGGTAGTCAATGTCATCATTTTCCAATGTATTAGTTTATTTTTTCCTTTTCATGTTCATATACAATGCAGACATTATAGCCACCAACAGATCCCAACGATGCTTTGCACTTGTAAATGTGATGAAAAATGTTGGCGGTCCCAATTGTCGGATCATTGCAAAAATAGTTTTCTTGTTTTGCTGCAAATAGTCATGAGAGATGCAAATGTTTTTGAAATCTATGTATCCAATATCAGATTTCAGGATTTTTTCTAGGTTTTTTTTGTACTTGACATCTTTGGCCAATAAATTTCTTCCTTGTAGCTGGCCTTTTATTATTAGCACCCATAGGAAAGACAACACTTTCTCAATTATTATGAGCATTTTTTTAAAAAACAATTTTTTTTATGTGATAGGAGAAGTCACCACTTGAATGTAGCAGTTCCCATCGAACTATTTTATGGTAGCTGAATCGTTCTGTATTGTCATTGGGACGTGGATATCCATAGAACAATGTTGGGAAGTTCATTTCCTCAGAAAATGTGTCCTTGAATATTCCAAGTGGACGTTTCCCTTCAACATGTGCAATTTCGACAATCTTGTCTTGCAAGTCACGAATGCGCTGTGAGTCAGTGAATCCATGTATCAATGTTTTAGTAGGTATTTCATTCTTCGATTCATCTCTTGTATCAAATTCACTAGTAGTATCGAGAGTCTGTGCAGAGTTTTCATTCCCTTCTCCAAGAACATTGTTCCAGTTCTCATTTATACAAATGTTATGTGCTTTGTACAGGGCCTTGGAACATAATTCTTTTAATGCTTTCATGACAACATGCACATGCACTTTACCTGTTTGGTATGCATTCTTGTATTGCAAGTGTCTTTTGAGAGCTACAACAATTTTCATTGTATCTCTAATGAATTGTGGCAAGGATTTTTGTACAACATCTAGTTGGACAGACACATTAATAATTGATCCTGTTAAGCCCATTTGGAGTTTTTTATATCCCCAGGGTCTGATTTGTCCAAATGCAATTCATAGAGATAGAAGTCTCTCTTCAAGTTTTGTAAGTGTGATTACATCTGGTAGTGGTGTATTACATCTTATTTGGTCAGGCGTTGCAAAGTGTGGCAGTTTTCCATTTTCAAGTGATAATTTACATGGAAGACAAATATTGCCACTGGAAAATGTTCTATCATTTAGTGTCAATCCGAGGTATTCTGCTTCCAAGTCAGGCATGAAAGACTTAGTTTTTTTTGCGAAATTCAATTGATCGCAAATTTCACATGCAATGGAAGGACTATCTTTAATTTGTTTCATATAGATATTTTTTTCATCTTTCTTCCATAGAGAAGTATGCATAGAAAGTGTTTGTTGGTTTTCATTGCTAGCAGTGAATGGTGTTGTCTCTAGCCCACAAAATGTGATTTTTTCCTCTCGTTCAATACCATGACATTTGTGGGATATGTGGTCATACTTGTTTCTCTCATGTATTTTTTTTTTCAAGATGTGGTAGGTGAACTTATGGTTTCCACTGGAAACTAGTTTCACTTGTTGATAAACCATTTTGGAGGTGGAATCGACATTTCTTATGAGCATTGCATCCTCACCATCTCAATGGTGCAAACTGTGATCTTCTTTTTTATTCGACATGTAATATTTGTGTTCAACAAAAAATGCGAAAATGTGATTGTGTTGTGCATGAACAATTGTTTTTAGGTTGTGATATGTGAGTTTTTGTCTAGAAGGAAGTGTACCAATGTATTTTTTTCTCTCATGTATGACCTTTTTCAAGTTGTGATAAGTTAGTCTATGTTTTTTGTTCAAGGTCTGGATGAAATCATGACAACTGGGATGAGTTTCATTCTGATTAAATAGCATGTGACACTTATGCAAATTCGATGTGGTTTGGGTGGCATGGACACTGGATCCTGAACTGGTAGTATTTCTTATACCACCAATGTATTTTTTTCTCTCACGTATGACCTTTTTCAAGTTGTGATAAGTTAGACTATGTTTTTTGTTTAAGCTCTATATGGCCTCATCACAACTGGGATGAGTTTAATTCTCATTAAATATCATGCGACGCTTATGCAGATTCGATGCAGTTTGGGTGGCATAGGCAGTGGACCCTAAACTAGTAGTATTTCTCATCAAAGGTTGATAATGGATACGTGGCGTATCTGTTTTCAATGACACGATGTCAATTTTTCGATCATAGTTTGAATCAATACAGTGGGAATGGACAGTATCATCTGACAGGTCCTACCAGACTTGGATATTTACTCTGAATATGATAGATAGCCATTGCAAATAGAATCTGCCACCCTCTACATTTCCTTTCTCATATGGCAATGCCATATTTACAAGGTATTGTTTCCAACTTCCAATTATCGACATAATTTCTACGAGATATGGTAAAAGGTGTTGATGCAAGCAACTAAAATCCTATTGGTTGCTGCCTATAATTGCATTGCAAAAGGATTGTACAGTGTAAAGCCACAGCGAGTGCACATCAAGCTCTATTGCTACCAAATAGAAAATGGCATTGAAAAGACTATCTCCACAACTAGATGCAATAGTTGTCACTATGTGAAAGCCATGGGAGTGTATATGATGCATAATTTGTTTCCAATGAGATTCAAGGTCTTTGCAAATGAGGGACAAGTAAATATGAGGTTATCCAATATTGCATATGGATAATTTTCTATAGAGTAGTGGTTCATAATAACCACTTACAAGATTGGCATCATGGAACAAGATGCAATATGGATCCCTAGATGTAGTTTTGTTGAATAGCAGATATCATGTTTTTCTTTTCAATGACCATATTCCAATTGATATATTCATCCACTTGGACAAACATCATATACAAAATGTATCTCCCCAAAGTCCCCTCTCATGTGCACAAAGAGTTGCAGATGTAGACAACCACATCTTTGAAAAATACGTAGTGACATCATGTATTCCATGCAACTGGAAAAAAAAATCAGATGCCAATTTGTATTGATACGACTCCAATGCCTCAATGTTTCCATTTTCTAAACAGCCCAAGAAATAATCTATCAATGCATTGTGCATGTCGGTCAAGGAATAACGGAAATCCAATAGAACTTGAAATGCATCGAAGAGGCAATCTCCTATAGTATACATGAATTCATCCAATCTAAAAATCCCATTGCTACGCAATACTTGGTCAATGATGTCATGTACAATGGAGTTTATATCTATTTCATAGGACTCAACATCTCTTACTTGCTTCATCTCTTAAGTTGTGATTTTCAAGATGTTTCTTAGTTATATTCAGATAAAATGCGAATAGAGAAAAAAAGTAAAATGAAAACTGTAAGTGCAAAACTGCATACCAAATCCGCTATGTATCCTTCAACCTTCTTCCTGTCAACTTCAACCCCCCTAGTCTCTACAACATATGAGAAAAAAAAAATGTATAGTGAACAATGAATCAAACAAAAGACAACGCAAATGAAATAACACTATAAATTTGATCAACACAAAGACCGATTATTCAAGGAATATCATTTTTTAACCTATTCCACGTGTGCATCCTATAAGCGTTTCAGTGGTAGAATATTCTTTACAAGACATTAAGGACATCATAAAACCAACAGGTAGATGAGGTTTTTGATTCAAAGAATAAAAGCATGCCCTGTCACAAGGTCCTGTCAGATGCTTTCTCCGCAATGGCAACTCTGAATTCATTTTCTAAACCCCTTTGCATCGATATTTTTGAAAGAGCTATGGTACGATATCTAGGACATGGAAGTTGGCATATGTGATTCGAAGGGAACAACCTGGAAAAAATGCACCAAACGTATGGTTTCCAGGAACATAAATATGAGGAGAACATTCAATTTATTTTTTTATGTCAATGTGGCTGCAAGAGATGTGGGTTATGTGTCCAAAATCAACCTTCAAAGGGGAACAAGACGTTTTGGAAGGGAACAAACTTGGGAAAATGCACCAAACGTGTGGTTTTCAGGACCATAAAAATGAGGATAAAAAATCGATTTTTTTTTATACGTCACTATGGTTGCGATAGAGGTGGGTTCTGTATAGAACATTGATGTTCAAGAACAAGGACAAGACAACAACACACAACTGTTTCTCTGGTCGTAGCAGTCACAGATAAAGATGTTCTGGAAGAGGATTTTGACCCAGGGATTCCTAGTATTGAAAATTCTTGCTTGCAAGCTGCAAATAGTAAACAAGAAATAAGGAATAGCAATGAAACCATGGCACCGAAACTTACCAGTGAACGAAGAATGAAAGAATCAGAACTCCAAACCATGCAAACTGAAAAAATAGGTCCAACTGCAGATGTAGGACCCCAACCTTGCAAAGTTGAAGAAAACAAGAGCAGGCAACAAACAACAAACCAGTGAACAAGCACCAAGAGTTCCAACTGTAGCTGCAGGACCTCAACTTTGCAAAGTTGAATCAAACAACAAAGCAACATTGAATGAACCAATGAGCAAGAATCAACCAGTGAACCAGTAATGTTGGTGAAGAACAATATTGCCCAAATTCACTATAGACAAGAATTTATCCAAAAATCAGAGGAAATTGTATTGTAACACGCCTTTTGAGTAAACATTTAAGGCTGTGAGGCTTGTTAGGTAAACACTTAAGGCTTTTGGAACCGTCGAAGGGCCTTGTGTTGTGAAAACATTTAAGAAAGAATGCATTGTGGCAGGCCTATTTACGTACGTAATAATGGAAATGCCTCTCCAAGTACGTAATAATAAAGAAAAAATAAGAATAACAATAATAACAATAGTTCGAACAATGGAGATTATGCAAAAAAGGTTTACTCAAAGGACAAAGCAATATGAAGTCAACTAATAAAAAATGACTATCCATGCTCAAAACTTTGGATATCTAAACATTTCAATATGAATAGTACAAATTCAAAAATAGCATAGATGATAAAAACTTTGGATATGCCAACATATAAAACATTGGGAATAGCGAAGCTGGCAATAAGACCTCAATTCTATTATCCAATGATATCATGATATATGAGGGTTCTTTTATTATATAAAAAATAATGTTTTTAGTTATCTAGTTAGAACAATAGAGATTATGCAAAAAATTGTAGTCAAACAACAAAGTAATATAAAGTCAATGAATTATCGACTAACAACTTTATTTCCACCTTTACGTGTAGATTTTATTAAAATGAAAATATGGATGACAATGTAAGGACATGAAATGATTCCAATCAACTTTATGGAGGATTAATTATGTGTCTATTATACATACATATAGATGAAATTTATGGTTGGGTGAAGGATCATCTAACAAAAGTATGACTAAATTATAATAAAAGGTGGATGATAATTTTTTGTATCCATAATTGAGAGATTATTTGAGAAAAAAATAACTTATTTACAAATTACATTTCATTATTATATTTTTTTAATAAAAATTGGGAGATTTGTATTATCAAAAAAAGTGCGCTCGAAACCGTTGAAGAGATACAATTTTTTCAAGATTCGGGTCAATTTAGGACCTCAATTAAATCACTACTAAAAGCTATGAATGGTTGTTTCAAATACTCAAATGAAAACTTCACATAGAACAACCTTACTGAATACTCTCAGAAAAAGAATCTGAGGATAAAAGTGAGGAGACACTGCATCTAAATTAACTTGTTGGGGAAGAACTCATCTTTTTGACTCACTTGCATCCCTGACTTCATGTTACCATTGGTTATGATGTGACATGTGATTTCTTCTTATTTTCGACTACTGCCCAAACTTCATTTGCAGATGTTCAGGAACTGGTGGTGCCTGCAATTCATGAATTGTCTTGATCTGGAGCTTCTATTTTTCCTTGATATGAGACCTCAATATCATCAGCCTAATATGCCCAAAAAGTCGATAGATGTGGAGAATACTAAATTAGAAGTCCCTCATCTAATACCAAAGGGGAAGATCCCTCTTTATTTAGCTTTTGACTGGATTCTTGGCATGAGTCATGATATAATGAAGTTGGATGAAGAGGAGGATCTGGTTGAGATGAATTTTCACTGACTTGAGAAGGTCGTCCACATTCCTTTGAGATCACTTGGTGGCCTTCATTAGATCCCACCCACCAAGTGGATTTTCGAAGCTTTCTATTCTTCCTAGACCCTTTAGGACAATGGGTTGCAAGATGACCCATTTCAAAACAAGAACTGAAATGAAAGGAAACTCTCTCAGAGTCTGGTTTCTGAGACAAATAATAATTTTTACCAGTAAGAATAACTTCACTTGGGAATCCTTTACTGAAGTCCATTTCCACTCAAATACGGGCAAAAGTGGAGGTGTTGTACCTTGTAGTTTCATGGCTTTCAAAGTGGAACTTTTCCAAAATGGATTGATGGCTTCAAGAGAGGGTAAAACCAAAAAATGCAAGTTCATATGGGGAAGTATCACCCAAATAGGCGCATAGGAGAAAATTTTAGTAGCAAGATTGAAATAAGGAGTCAAGGGTTTCATGCACAAACCTAGGTTTCCCCAAAACCATGGACCTGAGTTGAGAATCAGATCTCAATAATCCTCAATTACGTAGTCAACAATGAAGAATACTTTGGCACAAGGATGAATTAAAGCTTGTTGCATGATAGGGATCCCGGTAGTCAAGATCCAACTGTTAAGATCAACTAACTTTGGCCAAAAACCATTGAAGCAACAAAACAAACTCATGGATTTGTAATATTCTTCCTCTTCATCAACATCTTGTCCCATGGGAATGACAAGGGAATGGGATTCCTGAACTAGAAGAGATGAAGAAAGAGGAGCAGAGACCCTCTAAACAACATCCCGAAAAGACAATCCGATCTGAGAAACTGAAACCGGATTGGATACAGAGATGGATGGAATGGCCCCACTGCTTGGGAAACCTGTAGAAAAGGACAAGGCCATCGCCATGGTCAACTAAGAAGACTCACAGACTACAGGCCCAGATCACACAGAGACAGTGAATGACCAATCCATTATTATGTTAATATTTATAACTTTTAATATCATTTATACATAAAAATGACATTGTATAACTTAATATTGTACTACAATCTTTT
>ML806430.1:85408-96561 GCA_009831015.1 Picea engelmannii
AATAAAATAGAATAAGGCAGATGTAAGAAGACCTAATAGAAGCTTCCGCTTCTAGAAGGATCTTCCTCTAGATGCTTCTCTTAATAGACACATTTAGTATAAATAAGGGTCGAGGGTATGAAAACCCTAGCTTGGAGATTATTTTAACATAGCGCTGCTTGACTGGAGGTTTCCCCCTCGAAGAGGCCTGTGAACATTGCTATCTGAATCAAAGTGTTGTTTCTGTTGCTATTTCGTATATCATTTCTGTGTATTGTGAAGATTATGCTGGATATTTTACTGTTATTCTGTCATTTCTAGCATTTCATTTATGTTCTTCATATTTTATATATCTGTTATCTTGCAAGCTTTCCTAGGATATATTTCGTGTTCATTTGTGTGAATGATGTGTTCCTTTTCTCATTTATTTCATTTTCATATTTCAACTATTTTCATAATTTCCAGAAATAAGCTAGTAATCAATAATGTAGGATCTATTATCACTCCAGGAGTCACTCCCAGACGGAAAATGAGAGTAAGCTTGGTAACATAGAAATAAAAATACTTGATTGGTTTTGTGGATTAAGGAAGGGAAAGGACAGTAAGATGTTGTAAATCAATGATGGACCATTGGGCTATGGAGTCAAGCAAACACCCTTCTCATTAAGTGAAATCAATATGCATATCAGATAAAGGTTTATTGAATAGAGGAAGAAAAAGATAACACAAAGAAGAACATCCATAAGGCAGAGATCCTCTTTGCATAAATGAATTCAATGTACTTGAATGTAAATAGTGACTAATAGGCAGGATACATCAGATCCTCAGATGCTCAAGAATCCATTAATCAAAGGCAACCGTGATCCTCAAGGTGTACAATTCATTCAAGTAAGAAGACAAATTGGAAAAGAAAACAAGAGATACAATCTGATAACACAGATATCAAGAAACTTCAATAACATAAATGTTTACAAAAACAGAAGCCTCTCAGGGTTACAATGATCACGGGAAAAATGCCTCCTACAACTCTCTCATCTCTCTTGGCTCATGAATCCAAACTTTCTCCAAGAGATCTATCATTCCTTAAATATAAAATAGCATACAAATATCCTTAGGAGGTTGAATCCCATATCCTCCGTTGGATTCTAAGCCTTGGAGATAGGTGGCAACAATCAAAGAGACAAAAATCCAACAAACTTCTAATTTTCAGGAATTTGTTTGAAGTCATTAATAAATTGTTTCCACCTCACTGCATGAGGCCTTTGATGGAGATAAAACTTAGGTGAAGGTGTCCCTTTAAATATAATGTATCCTTGATAATCCATTTGAATCCTCCTTGACAGGTGGCAACCTCCCAACAAGACAAATATCCAAACCGTGACCGCTACAAGAAATTTCGTAGCACCGTTGTAAAACAGTTTTTCACATTCAGTAGCACCACTTATATGTCTAATATCTCTCAAACCATAACACATTTTTCAAAACTGAGAGAGGTTTTTTTTATTTGGTATGTTATTAACAAAAACCTCCTCCATGTTTCAAAAATACTTTCCCATTTGTTCATAATACAAGTCTTATGTTAGTCACTTAAAACTTGCAAAAGCGTCACACTGTGCAAAAGGGTCTCACTCTGTGTCTAATATATCTAAAACCATAACACATTTTGCAAAATTGAGAGAGGTTTTTGTTACTTGGTATGTCATGAACAAAAACCTCCATGTTTCAAAAATAATTTCCCATTTGTTCATAATACAAGTTTTAAGTTAGTCACTCAAAACTAGCAGAAGAGTCCTTGCAAAATAACTCTGCACAATTTGGTAGCGCCACTGTAATATATCCCTACGAATTCGGTAGTGCCATAGTCACATATATTAGGATATTTGGTATCCATTTAGGTATCAAAATGTAAGGCCATGCTATATAGACGATTTTGCAGTGCCATGGCGCTATGGAATGTCTGTGATTTTTTGTATGATGAGACTAATCAAGAACCTTGACATGATAGGTTAGAAGCCTGTATATGCCTGTAGAGGTTATTTAGTTGTTTATGGAGAGGCAGGGCTCTTCTAGCTTCAAATTATTGTGCTAACATAGGCTCCATGGGGGATAGAGACATCCCTGTGAGGCTCTAAGAACTCTTGTAGTTTCAATGCCTTGACCATTTCATCTCTGCATACTGTATTCCTGAAAACATCTTTGCCCCTTATTGAAAAATAAAAACACTATCATAACTTGCAAACTAAACTCACACTCTACAAAACTTCAAACTAAAAATCACATTCTCATGGAGTGATATTATTTGTTTTCATCAACCTACACTAATCTATCTAGCTGAGCTTCTTTTCTTAATTGAAGTCATATTTCCAATGCAGCCATGTGAGTATCAAACTGATGAAAATAACTCCTTCCATGCAATTGTTCGGAATAATTTCCAATTTATATGAAGCTTGTAGCAAGAGGTTAGTAAGAAATGGATACTTGCAACTATGATCTGAAATCATACCAACAACTGGATCATAATAAACCTTTGAAAAATATAACTCTATGTAAAAATCCACAGGATCATGAAACTTATGAAAAGACATTTCTAGTTGGTTAAGAAAACCATCTTGCTCCTCTGTGAAGGCTGATTCATCAATAAAATGATGTTCCTCATATACTTTACAACTACTCATATTTTGGTTGATGTTTGTTGCCAGTGCAGGTATAGAAATGATAGACATTTCCTCGTTGATCTGTGGATTTTTCTGGTCATCAATAGGTGATAAAGAGAATTCCAATTGTTGTTGCAATTCTTCCCTATCTTCTTCATTATCATATATTGGTTGGTTGCTAATAAGATTTGTATATTATTTAGTAAAGATATTCTCTTTATCATTTGAATACTCAAAGGAAACAATTTGATTTTCATGACAACTTAAAACAGTAGATACATTTGATACAATGTCAAAAGTATCTACATCCTGGCTATCACTTTGAAGATCATCAACCTCTTGATCATAATGAAAAGTGTCTTCTATTGCAACATACTCTTTAAGACTATTTGATCCTTTACTCAGCAAATAAAATTCATAACAACATCCTTGATAAAGGAAATCAGCTGCAAATTTCTCTTTGCAAAACAAACGAAATGCAACATGAAAATGTCTTAGTGAAGTAATACAAGCAATTATGAGTGATCTACACCAATCACAAGCTGCTCCATCTAAAGAGCATGTAAAAAATTTGACGAGGACATCTTCATGTATAATTTTCATATTAAGCATGCACTCATGAACGTCTAATAAAAACTCAGCTGGTACTTCCCAATCCTCTCCTCTAAACCTAAGAAGGAAACCTTCCCATTCATCTCTACTAGGCACTGGATTTGGAAAACCGACTATCTTTGAAAAATCACAGAAAGCATACCTCTGAGCTAGGATCTTGTCCATTTCAAAACAATGGAGTCTCCAATAGATATATGAATACTGGAGTCTCCATGGTGAAAGATAAGCATTCTAAAAGTGTTTAGCTTCAGTTCACCATCCAAAGCTAGATATAATCATCATAGTTCACCCAGGGAAGGTTTCTTCATTTTCGTCCTCGACAACGACACCATTTATGTTATCACTCCAAGATTCACTCCCAGACTGAAAATGAGAGTAATCATGGTAACATATAAATACAAATACTTGATTGGTTTTGTGGATTAAGTAAGGGAAATGTTAGTAAGATGTTGTAAATCAATGATGGACCATTGGGCTATGGAGTCAAGCAAACACCCTTCTCATTAAATGCAATCAATATGCATATCAATAAAGGTTTATTGAATAGAGGAAGAAAAATATAACACAAAGAAGAAAATCCATAAGGCAGAGATCCTCTCTTCATAAATGAATTCAAGGTACTTGAATGTAAACAGTGACTAATAAGCAAGATACATCATATCCTCAGATGCTCAAGAATCCACTAATCAAAGGCAACCATGATCCTCAAGGTGTACAATTCATTCAAGTAAGAAGAAAAATTGGAAAATAAAACAAGAGATATGATCTGATAACACATATATCATGAACCTTCAATAACATAAATGTTTACAAAAATAGAAGCCCCTCAGGGTTACAATAATCATAGATAAAATGCCTCCTACAACTCTCTCATTTCTCTTGGCTCATGAATCCAACCTTTCTCCAAGAGCTCTCTCCTTCCTTATATATAAAATAGAATCCAAATATCTTTAGGAGGTCAAATCCCATCTCCTCCATTGGATTATAAGCCTTGGATATAGGTGGAAACAATCAAAGAGACAAAAATCCAACAAACTTCTCATTTTCAGGAATTTGTTGGAAGTCATTAATAAATTGTTTCCACCTCACTCAATGAGGCCTTTGATGGAGATAAAACTTAGTTGGAGGTGTCCCTTGACATCTAACGGATTCTTGAGAAGCCATTCGAATCCTCCTTGACAGGTGGCAACCTCCCAACAAGGCGAATATCCAAACCGTGACCGCTATAGGAAATTTTGTAGTGCCATTGTAAAACAATTATGCGCATTTGGTAGATCCAATTATATGTCTAATATCTCTCATACCATAATACAATTTTCAAACATGAGAGAGGTTTTTGTTATTTGGTATGTTAAGAACAAAACACTCCTCCAGTTTTCAAAAATACTTTCCCATTTGTTCATAATACAAGTTGTAAGTTAGTCACTCAAAACTTGCAGAAGCGTCGCGTCGTGGGTCACACTGTGCTGAAGGGTCTCACTCTGTGTCTAATATCTCTCAAACCATAACACATTTTGAAAACATGATAGACATTTTTGTTATTTGTTATGTGATGAACAAAAACACCCTCCAAGTTTCAAAAATACTTTCCCATTTGTTCATAAGACAAATTTTAAGTTAGTCACTCAAAACTGGCAGAAGCGTCCTTGCAAAATAACTCTGCCACTGTAATATATCCCTGCGAATTCGATAGCATCATCGTTACATAGCTTAGGATATTTGGTAGCCCTTTAGGTATCAAAATTGCATGCCATGTTATATAGACGATTCTGCAGTGCCATGGTGCTATGTAATGTTTGTGCTCTTCTGTATGATGAGACTAATCAAGAACCTTGAGCTGATAGGTTAGAAGCATGTATATGCATGTAGAGGTTATTTAGTTGTTTATGGAGATGTAGGGCTCTTCTATCTGAAAATTATTGTGCTAACAAGATCTAATAAAGTAATTTGCATAATCTAAGATTTTAGAATATTATAAGATCTGTTGTGACAAACTGTTCTAGTGGAATATCCATGACAATTTCTAGATCATATTAGTATCAAAGAAGTTTTGTTTGGGGTATTTGTGTAAATTTGGAGGATCCAAGAATTCTCTTAAGAAGAAATTCATAAAACCCTAGCCATGGAGGATGATTCTATTCACAAAATTCCTCTAGATCCAACAAGAGAGATATTTTTTAGGATGGAAGAGCAAGCCACTGATATCTCTTGCAATATACCCCTCCTCATGGCAGATCTAGCAAGAAAAATCAGACCATTCAAGGAGGTTGGAGGCTCTAAATTAGAGATAGGATCAGAGGGGAAACTAGGATATAATGAATACTGAGAAAAGGAGTCGAGGAAAGATCTCAAGAAAGAGTAGTCAAGTTCTAGTGTCATTACCCCTTCATAATATTTATTTAAAAAGGAAGCAAAAGTGGATATCAAGCCATATCAAGGTGACATTGATGAATTAAAGTCAAATCATTGGTTGCAACAATTAGAGGTCTATTTCAGTGTTCACAATATAGATGAGGAGAAGAGGATTTCATTTTCCCAACTGAAATTAGAGGGCCATGCATTAACCTGGTGGGAAAGCCACATAAAGAGACTTAGGATGGAGGGTGATCCACTAGTAACTAAGTGGGAGGATTTAAAAACCCTCATTAAGTCCCAATTATAACCTATCATATATGTAGAGGACCAATGGATCCATTGGAATTACTTAAGGCAAAGGCAAGCATATAATGTTCAGGAGTACACCACTGAGTTAATAAAGATGACTATCATGATGGGTATCTCTCCCAAGAACCCAGATGTACTCTTCAAGTATCTAGGGGGTATACATGGTCATTTGTGAAAGAAAGTGATTCTACTCAAGCCCAAGATAGTATATGAGGTGATCTAGGTGGATATTGGTGGCCACCCACGTTTTCCAACTGGCTCAAAACAGTTTTCTGGCATTTTTGGTAATTTACTATTTTTAGCAGTTTTTAACTTCTGGGGCCATTTTGGGGGCCTAAATGAATTTTTTTTGGGATATAGCTTCTCAATGATAGGCCAAGGCTCTAATTTATCCCCAAAAATTAATCTCCTATATGATACCTTTCCAACGAGCTATCGTGAGCCCGAAACGGAGATCGTATGCTAAAGTTATGCCCCCGGGAAGTTGATACACCAAACTACCCAAAATGGGGTCCACAAAACTGATGGATTTTCATATTCTGGGGTTAGGGTTTTGGATTTTATTTATGAAAAAAAGGTGTTTAGAGCCTCATTGTAAAATCAGCTTCTTGCGAATGTGAGTAGTCGTCACATCTCTTCTCAGAGATAAGTTTCCACCATTCTAGCGAGTCTTTCACTCTGTATTTTTACAGTTCTGTACATTTCGAAAATTAATATAAATCATGTATTACTGTATATCTGTGTTTACGGTTGCATCTCTGATATATTTTTGTTATATTATTGGATATATGAGATATCTTTGTACATTTCTTTATTATATCTCCGCTCTCATTTCATGTTGAAAATAATCTGGATCAGTGGTATCAGAGCAGGTTTCTCTTGATCGTTTTCCAGTGCATGTCCCCGACAAGGTCCAAGTATAGAAATTTGGGTCTCGAGCTTGTCTCTCTTGAGGAAAATCTCTCTCACATGCCCAAGAAACCCTCCATGGCGAAAGAAAATAAAAATGATAGAGAAAACGATTATATTAATCTATTGCTTGAGAAAGCTCTCACGCGACAGAGGGACGAAATGATGGAAAAATTTTCCCACATCCTTCAATGCCTATCGATAACAATAGGTGTGTCTTCATCAAAGGACCACTTTGGAGTCACCTCTCCTTTCAAGGTACAAGTTAATTTTAATATTCCCATATATGAAGGATAGATAGATGCAGATGCCTTAGAAAAATGGTTAAATCTACTAGAAGGTTATTTCTTTGTTCATAGTTTCTCTGACAGGGAAAATATCACCTTCGCACTCCTTAAGGCTCTCCCCCATTTCAAACATTGGTGGGAAACTTACTGGGAGAAAAGTTCCACAGAGGATTCTAGAATATATGGGGCCAATCCCACTTGGTATTTTTTTGTGGATGCGGTAAAGGAACAGTATTATCCTGTTGGCAACTATGAGGACCAGTACATGAGATGGACCACACTGTGGCAAGAAAGGGGACAAGAAGTTATGGAGTTCACCAATACATTCCATACTTTGCGCAAGCTGGGTATCAAAGACTCTGAATGACATTTGGTTCTGAAATACCATGGGGCTCTACACAGATACATCCAAACTGAAATGGATTTTCTGTACATCTCATCACTCGGTTCTGCTTATCGATATGTTGTTAAAATCAAGAAGAAGTTTAAGCACCAGAACAAATGGGGCTTTGGTTATGCAAATCTGAAACAACCAAAGTATGATAAAGATGAACCTAACAAACAACATCCCGAAAACCAGTCCAAGCCACAGGAAAATAAGGGTCATGAAAAGATGAAGAAGCACATAGGAAAATGGTGTGATTTCCACAAAATGGTATGTTTAAAATTTTATTATTATTATTATTTATTTATTTATGTTTGACATAAATTTTCTTTTTACAATGGTTTTATATTTTTAATGCAAATAAAAATGAAATTCTTTAAAGCTAATAAAACAAACAATTTTTATTTTTTTTATTATAATCTCTTAAACAAACAAAAAAATTATTTTTATGATGGTTTTATATTTTTATAATAAAACAAGGCAAATAAAATGAAATTCTTTAAAACTAATTTTTATAATAAAACAAACAATTTTTTTTTTGTTATTATAATCTTTTTAAAATCAAACAAACAAAAGAGAGAAAATTAAAAACAAATACAAGAAAACAATCATTTTTTATTATAAAACAAAACAAACAATAGTTGTAGACTTTCTATACCTGCACCAGCACGCCACCATGAATGATGCTCTTTATCGTTTTGCAGAAGAAATATATTTCTGAACCACTCAACATCGATTGTTATCACCTAACCGTCGGGAAGTTCATAGCTTTTCTCTATAGCTGAACTTGTTTTTGCAGTTTCCAGTTCCTGCTCATAGTCAAAGGCAACATATGCTAACTTCTCCTTCACATCTCGTACTATCTCACGTTCTGCAGTTGTCGTAAAAGATCATAAAAGAGTACCCACGCTCAGTAAGAATCTTCATCAATGAATCAGTCAGATCACCCCCGGCAAGGTCCGGTCTAAGGATGGCAAGAGGCAAAGCATATCCCTCATAAATTGGGCCAATATGTGTCGCACCATCACCAGAGTCCATTACAATACCAGTTGTACGCCCACTTTCATATAAAGAAAGCACTGCTTGAATGCTAACATACATGGCAGGCACAAAGGAGTTGCATAAATGTAGCACAACACTCTACCTAGAAGCCGACAATAGGAGATGGAGAGGAAGCGGGGGTAGTAGCAGCAAAATTCAATTGAGATATAAGCTTCATCACCAACATATGCATCCTTCTGCCCCATACCAACCATGATGCCGGTGTGCCTTGGTCTACCAATAATACTGGGACAAAAATGCACGAGGAGAATCATCCCCCGCAAAAAATGTGAATATATAGAAGGTAAGACTTACAGCCTCTTTTGCACCATTGCTCACCCACTTGTACTTGTACGCTATGATTGTTATGAGCGCCTAAACTACGATTCGGGTAAAATATAAATAGCTGACAACAACAATGTAAAATTGCCTGAAAAGGGTCAATTTCGCCAAGTTCCTAGCTGCCTTTCCATCAGTCTTGGATGCTTCACAGAGATTCTTGATCGATCAAACTATTGGAAAAATGATTGCACAGCAGCAGATAATATCTATAAGCAAAAATGCATGTTCCCATGTAAACCAATCTTTTAACCATACCAAATCCAAGCATGGTTCTTTGCAGCATGTTGAAGTATATATTCGAACAACTATTTACCCGGTAACGGTGCAAAAATGTTGGGCTCTAAAGATGTCTTAAAATATAACCTCTATGCATCATCCAAAGGTAGGCATTGGCATAAGCGTTTTACTTGTCACCTACGTAGGTTCTTACCTTCCATTTTCAATACCCATCTTCCAGAGATGCAACCCCTGCAAAGAGATAGCAACTGTAACAAAAGGAACAACTATTGTTCTGTTCAAATGAACAACACTACTTGAAAAAGGAACAACAATCGTGACAAGGGAACGACAATCGTTATATTGGGATGAACTAATGTTGTATTAATTGAGTTGTAGTACTTGCCCAACTGTCTAATTTGTCAACCCGGGGTTCGTAAACTAACGAAGCACACGCAAATTATATGCAATATTGAAGCGTGACTAATCTAATCTAATGTTTAAGCTACAAATGAAATTGAATCATTAATCTAACACACGACTGAAATTGAATCATTAATCTAACACACGACTAAAAATAGAATTAATCTAGTTGCATAAATGAAATTAATCTAGGAATGGGAAATTGCATAAATGAAATTAATCTAGAAATGGAGAACTACATGAAGGAAAAGCAAGTACAACATGTGAAGAGTTGAATGACACAACAACATATGTGAGATCTCGCCAATGAAGCAATCTTATATTACAATAATCAAATCAATCTTTATAAAAGAATAATTAAAGCATGAAAACCAAAACCATGAATCAAATCTAAGAATCCCTTTCTCTTTCGAATCCTAAGGACTACCATTAATGACTACTCTCATTCTCTACTTGATTACTACTCTACTTAAATATTCTAATTGAATCCTAATTGAATTCTCATGAAGAGAGAGCACTCTCTTTTATAGATGAGAGCCTTGAAGATAAGATAACCATCTCATTATTACAGATCCACTTTTCTCTCAACCTATTTCCCATTATTTTTTTTTAACAAAAACGGTTATGGATTGTATTAATGGGGTGGACTAGCCACAGAATCGGTTACAAATTAGCCTTAAGTTTTTTTCGGGCCTATTTTTCTGCACCATTCTACCTCTATAGCTAAAGACTTGTGATCTGCACTAGATTCTGTACTCCTTCAGTATCTGTTACTGTGTTTCAGCATCTATTTCTGTGTTTCAGCAACTAATACTGTGTTTCAGCATCTATTTCTGAGTTTCAGCATCTATTACTGTGTTTCAGCATATATACAGTACTGTGTTTCAGCATCTAAATCAGTACTGTGATTCAACAACTGTTACATCATTGTTACAACCCTGAGTTTCAGCATCTGGTACAACACTGTTGCAGCACTATGTTTCAGCATCTGAACAACACCGTGTTTCAGCATCTGAGCAACACCGTGTTTCAGCATCTGAATAGCCCTGTGTTTCAGCAACTGTGACAGCACTGTTTCAGCACCGTGTTTCAGCAACTGTAACAGTATTGTGTTTCAACATCTGTTACAGCACTGAGGTTCAACATCTGTTTCGGCACTCTGTTTCAAAAATCTGTTACACACTGTTACAGCACTGTGTTTCAGCTACTGTGACAGCACTGTGTTTCAACAACTGTAACAGTATTGTGTTTCAACATCTATCACTGCGCTGTTTCAGCCTATGCTCCGGCACTGTTTCAACACTTCCCATCTCACCTTCCTCAGACCTTCGCACCTGCACTTTGGATTCCTTCCTGGCAATTTTCAGAAATCTGCAATTTCTGACTGGGGAACCCCTGACGGGATCTTCTCCCCGGTCTCTAAGGGATTAGTTCATGATTTTCTGTTCCATTCACGTTGATGATGCCCTTGCCCAGGGTGGTTCCTCTGTTCGCTTCATGGTCTGCCAACTGATTAAGATTCCTGAGGACGTGGTAGAACTTCACCTCTTCGAATTCTTTCATCTGATCTGTAACCTTCTTATAATAGTGTTCCAGCCCCATGTTTTTGGGAGCCCTCCTCTGATTGAGAGCTTGTATAAA